>JAIPMN010032657.1:0-20181 GCA_020650975.1 Apostichopus californicus
CCCATCAAGCAGTAATTGAAAAGCTTGTGAACTAAGAAAAGTTTCTATTGGAAGAAGAATGGATGGCGGACGTGGACATCAAGTTCGTTGCAGTAAGGATCCAAGTCCAGAGGTACGTAGATGTAAGCATAAAATAGGTCAGAGTGGATCTCAGAAGCTCCCGAAGTGCGACGAGGAAAAGAGCATTACGGACAATGATGATAATGGTATTGATACTAGGAATAGTAAACGTTAGTCATGGCGTTGGCTCGACGACGGAAGTTAATGGTGTTACCGATAACAGACCTCAAGTATGTTGAAGGTCTTCAACATTTAAGATCGTCTAGTTCTAGTTGTGATTCCAACTATGGTTTCGGGCCTATTGAACTCAAGTTAGCATTATAGTTACCGAGGGACGAGGTATTCGAATATAATTGACACCCTACAGATTATCGGTACTTCAAAACCAATTTCGAAGTTCACGTGGCTAGTAAATTGAGCTGCGCATTTGCAGTAATCTTATAGTAGAAGTTATTTTTCCAGTTCTGTTCTGTTGCTTTAGTACCTTCTACTAGACTGTGCAAGGAAGTGACAGTTCTGGGATGGAATGCACAGATGTGTAAATAATTAAAGTACAAGTTACTGTCTTTGTTTAAAAACCATGACTGTGTGGATTATCAACATTTGTCGCTATGTAAGGTGGCTAACTCCACTCTTAATAAAAATTAAAAATGCTCATTTAAAAAGTAAAGTCAATGCACTAAATTTCCTTGGCAGGTTGTTAAACTAGTTAACACCTAATATCAACTGTCCAAAACAGCCACAAAAAAAACCCATCACAGTGAAATAAGGCTGCAATCAAAAATTAGCATTTTTTTCTTCATATTTTAGTATAAAGGGGTTGGTGCCTTTTGGAAATGAGCTCTTCATATATAATTGGTTTAAGTATTGTACTCTTGCTGGTATGTTATGAAGCCCTTAGAGCTGTGTTGTCATGGTTACAGACATACTGTACCACATGACGTTATCAGTGAAGCGTAGAACATACATGCAGCCCATATACAGGCAATGCTTGACGTTTGCATAATGTAATTATTATTATCTGACTTTAGTCCCCTGCACTTATTATTATTATTACTATTGTTATTATTATTATTATTATTATAGGACCATAGTCCCCTGCAGAAGTTGGAGAAGTTATGGGAACAGAAGGACATGGAACTATCAAAGATTGTGTCATTAAGCAGTGATGGCGCTAGTTGTCATCACAGGTTGTCGGAATGGTGTTGGGGGGATACTGAAGCGGCTGTACAATCCCCGACTTATCCATATCCTTTGTGTAGCGCAGTGACTTGCACTTGCCACAGGAGACGCTTGTCAGGCAGTAAGCAGCTTCGAGGACTACCAGACGGTGGTACGACAGGTGTATAGGTTTTAACAAACTCTCCAGTTCGCTACAACTCTTTGCAAATGCTTCAAGAAGTTTGGAGAAGCGAGAGTTCTGATGAAGATTGCCCGTACAAGGTTTGTGCGCTAAAAGAACCTGCGACTATCTGGTGAGAAGAAGAAGAAGCGAGAAGAAGAACAAGCAAGAAAAAGAAGAAGCAAGAAGAAGAAGAAGCAAGAAGGTGGTTGTCATAGCACAAGCAGTATAGGCACTGCATTCTTGTTATCCCGCCCTTCATTCGGCATTGGAACACAAACCAGAGAAAACAGAATACTGAGGAGAAAGGACTGGCCAACAAAGTAAAGAATGTTGGCTTAGTTCTTGTCACAACATTCCGGCTAAATGTCCTACCGACCCTTACCAAGTTAAGCAAAACATTTCAGGGAGACGTGGTCGATGTTACAAATAATTCAGCCACTGGTAGCGATCACCACATCGGTACTCTGTACTTTCAAAGAAGAAAACGGGGCTAAAGTGAAAGATGCATATGCACAGGTTGAGACCAATGGCAGATACAACGGGGTGAAGGTCACTGATCGACAATCTGCTCCTCAAGCGTGAAAGTATGCAGTATATAACAGAATTGTGTACAAATCTGGAAAACAGATTTGACCCAATGTCAATGGGTCGTCTGAAGTCGATTGACACAAATCTGATCCCTGCCAACATACCCACTACTGCTGCAGGACTATGTGAATATGGTGTAGATGACCGGCAGAAAATATGCGATGTGTTCGGGGTTGAAGCCATAACCAACCCTTCAAGTCAGTTAGGTGCTTCAAACAAACTCCTACCACTATCTCTCACACCTATCATTGACATAGAATGCATGCGACGTGACTTTCATCAAGTCAAGGTATCTCTCCGTTCTGGGAATTTCCCTTGGCTACAAGCTGCATGTCAAAAGCTCTACCAAGTATCTGACACGTTTCCAGACTATGCTGTAATAGCTCAAGTAGTTACGGCATCACCTATTACCTCAGTTACATGCGAACGTGGCTTTTCCGTACGAAATCGATTGGGCGCATCTGTTACCAACTTGCGATGCCAAATTAATGCGTATCACGCAGGATGGACCTTGCTTGCCTGACTTCTACACCGCTGCCGCAACATTTGCTGAGACAAAGCAGAGAGGGAATTAACCAACAGTTACTTGAAACGTTTTGACACAGCCAATTAATATCTGCTGTTCAAACAGTTTAATGTATATTCTTCAAATACGAGTTTATTCATAAATATTTATAAGGCAAGGAGGAAATACTATTCTCGTAAGGTCACTGAAGCTTCTCCACAGGAACTTTATATGACTGTGGATTTTCTCACAAACGGAAAGAAAACATTGGTGCTCCCAGACCAGAGCTGTCAACAAGATTTTCCTGTTATTTTTACAACAAGATTACTGAACTTCGTGCCTCAGTCAATATTCAGAGCCAGCATTCATCTTTAATGTTCTGTTACACCATCTTCTGGTTCTCTACTTGACTCTTTACCTCAGGTTGTTTCTGAGGACTTTGTGAGGAAAATTATTTTGAATTCACCATCCAAGTCATGTTTACTTGATCCATTGCCAACATGGTTAGCTAAGGGGATTTCCTAACTGTGCTGCTTTCTTCAATAACACACATTATTAATGGCAACAGGAACTGTCCCAGACTCTTTCAAAGTTGCCCATGTGACTCTTGTGTTCAAGAGAAATGACTTAGAAAGGAAGTACCTTAATCAAAGGTCATGTGAAGTTCTTGTACATGCATTTGTTACTTTAAAACTAGATTACTTAAATTCTTTTGGAGAAGTTATGGGAACAGAAGGGCAAGGAACTATCAAAGAATGTGTTGTTAAGTATTGATGGCGCCAGTGTCATGACAGGCTGTAGGAATGGTGTTGGGGGGATATTGAAGCAGCTGTACAACCCCCGACTTATCCATATCCATTGTGTAGCGCAGTGACTTGCACTTGCCGCAGGAGACACTTGTCGGGCAGTAAGCAGCTTAGAGGACTACCAGACGGTGGTGCGACAGGTGTATAGGTTCTTTGCAAACTCTCCGGTTCACTACAACTCTTTGCAAATGCTTCAAGAAGTTTGGAGAAGCGAGAGTTCTGATGAAGATTGCCCATACAAGGCTTGTGCGTTGAAAGAACCTGCAACTATCTGGTGAGAAGAACAAGCAAGAATAAGAACAAGCAAGAATAAGAAGAAGCAAGAAGAAGAAGAAGCAAGACGGTGGTTGTCATAGCACCAAGCAGTGGAGGCACTGCATTCTTTTTATCCCGCCCTTTATTCGGCATTGGAACACAAACCAGAGAAAACAGAATACTGAGGAGAAAGGACTGGCCAACAAAGTAAAGAATGTTGGCTTAGTTCTTGTCACAACATTCCGGCTGGATGTCCTACCGACCCTTACCAAGTTAAGCAAAACATTTCAGGGAGACCTGGTCGATGTTACCAATAATTCAGCCACTGGTAGCGATCACCACATCGGTACTCGGTACTTTCAAAGATGAAAACGGGTCTAAAGTGAAAGATGCATATGCGCAGGTAGAATCCAATGGCAGCTACAATGGCAGCTACAATGGCAGCCAATTAATATCTGCTGTTCAAACAGTTTAATGTATATTTTTCAAATAGGAGTTTATTCATAAATATTTATGAGGCAAGGAGGAAATACTATTCTCATAAGGTCACTGAAGCTTCTCCACAGGAACTTTATATGACTGTGGATTTTCTCACAAACAGAAAGAAAACATTGATGCTCCCAGACCAGAGCTGTCAACGAGATTTTCCTGTTATTTTTACAACAAGATTACTGAACTTTGTGCCTCAGTCAATATTCAGAGCCAGCATTCATCTTTAATATGTCTGTTACACCATCTTCTGGTACTCTACTTGACTCTTTACCTCAGGTTGTTTCTGAGGACTTTGTGAGGAAAATTATTTTGAATTCACCATCCAAGTCATGTTTACTTGATCCATTGCCAACATGGTTAGTTAAGGGTTGCCTGACTGTGCTGCTTTCTTCAATTACACACATTTTTTAATCTTTCTATGGCAACAGGAACTGTCCCAGACTCTTTCAAAGTTGCCCATGTGACTCCTGTGTTCAAGAAAAATGACTTAGAAAAGAAGTACCTTGATCAGAGATCATGTGAAGTTCTTGTGCATGCATTTGTTACTTCAAAACTAGATTACTTAAATTCTCTTTTGTTTGGACTTCCTGAGTTCCAAATTCAAAAACTTCAAAAGATTCAAAACACTGCAGCACGAATAGTCAAAGGAGCGAAGAGAAGATGTCATACCACCCCACTTCTAAAGGATTTTCACTGGCTCCCTATTGACTTTCGAGTAAAGTTCAAAATACTTCTACTTGCATTTCATGCTCATGATGTTACAACAGCCTGTGTATCTCGCTAACCTCCTATCATCTAACCTTCCTGTACGCACATTAAGTTTGACAAGCAAATCATACCTAGAGCTGTGTACCTAAACCTTGTGTGAAGGCTTACAGATTCAGAAGTTTGCCTTACTCTGTCGCAAGTCTTTGGAATCAGTTACCAGACCATCTTCGAACTTGTTCTAATCTATCAACTTTCAAGAGTTTACTGAAGGCTCATTTTTTCTGTTCTGCATTTCAATGTTGATGCTTTGCAATGGGCAGTTACTCGCTTCCTGGAGTGGCGCTATATAAAATCTACATCATTTTTATTAACGACTGACTGTATCAAGCAAAAGTCTGAATGCTTGTCTGTGCTCTGTGCAGCAACACCTAAGAAGCATTATGTCCAGATGTAACCAATATAATCTATTTTAGTGTTGGTCCTGCTTCACAGTACAAGAATAGGACTAATGTTTCTACAAATTTGAGGCATCATAAAGAAGACTTTGGCTTAGATGCAGAATGGAATTTTTTTTGGACGCATCGCATGGGAAGAGCACATGTGATGGTATTGCTAGTCTGCAGCATTGCACCATTGGCAAGAGAAAACCAGTACGTTTAAATTTAATTTCTATTTTAGCCTGATACTTGTTGTTGCATTCAAGTTGCAACCTTGGCTAGGCCAAATTAACCAAGCTGGTGATAGCTAGAGGCAATCCAAAGGATGTGCACTAGGCTGCAAGTAAGATTACAGTCATGTATAGATTACCTGAAACACACGGTTTACAATGAACAGTTATGTAGCATTGTAAAGAGACGGTTTAGTTTGTACAGTCAGAGCCCAAAGTGAACATACCAACTGGACCGAACATAAGCAACACTGACACACCATTACAAAATCAAGGGCTTACTTGGAGCAGAGGCTAGAACTAACACGGAGGGAGCTCCCTCGGCCAAAGCAACCGCCAAGATTAGAGAGGAAACTAATTATCACTTGAAATCTTTTTTAAAACATTGATGTGCACTAGGCTGCAAGTAAGCTTACAGTTATGTGTAGATGATTGACTGAAACACACGGTTTACAATGAACAGTTATGTAGCATTGTGAAGAGACTTTAGTTGTTACAGAGCCCAAAGTGAACATACCAACTGGACCAAACATCAGAAACACTGCCATATCATTTCAAATCAAGGGCAGTCTTGGAGCAAATATGAATAGACAATGTTTTTAATTAACTCCAAGATAGGTTTACTTTCCTAATATTAGTATGCGACGTTAATGCATGAAGCAAAACATGTTTCTTGTAGTAGCTTTATGACTTATAAATTTTGTTTCTCATTAAATACTGAAAGTTAGATTCTGTACACAAAACTGTCACTTGTGTAGCACTGCCATGTATCTTTGCACTTGTGTACCAATTTTCTTTCTCATTAAATGTACACACAAGGTCTGTATACAGAAAACTGCTTTACATTTTTGCACTTGTGTACCAACTTTCTTTCTCATTAAATGTACCCAAGGTCTGTGTACAAACACTGCCATGTATCTTTGCACTTATGTACCAACTTTCTTTCTCATTAAATGTACCCAAGGTCTGTGTACAAACACTGCCATGTATCTTTGCACTTGTGTACCAATTTTCTTTCTCATTAAATGTACACACAAGGTCTGTATACAGAAAACTGCTTTACATTTTTGCACTTGTGTACCAACTTTCTTTCTCATTAAATGTACACAAGGTCTGTGTACAAACACTGCCATGTATCTTTGCACTTGTGTACCAATTTTCTTTCTCATTAAATGTACAAAAGGTCTGTATACAGAAAACTGCTTTACACTTTTGCACCAACTTTCTTTCTCATTAAATGTACCTAAGGTCTGTGTACAAACACTGCCATGTATCTTTGCACTTGTGTACCAATTTTCTTTCTCATTAAATGTACACACAAGGTCTGTATACAGAAAACTGCTTTACACTTTTGCACTTGTGTACTAAGTTTCTTTCTCATCAAATAGTGAAAGGACTATGCATCTCTGAACGCTGCTAAGTACATTTTCATTCATGTAGCAAGTTTCCTTCTCATGAAATGTACCCTAAAGGTTCTGTAGACAAACACTGCTATATTCAGCTTTGCATCTGTGTAGCATATATTTCTTTTTCACAGAGCACGGAAGGTAAAAATGTTTTGTACACAAAAACTGTTACAGATCTTTGCAATTGTGTGTGACAGAAAAGAGCCTCACCAAGGATTGATTTTTAAAAGAACTAGTGGTTGTCCTGCAGACAACTTAGGCATTACTGAAGGTTGCCTGAAACATACATAAACTGTTCTCCTCAGAGGAAACCAACCGCAAGGATAATTTTGATTACCCGACTTGAACTAATGTCATCTCAAATGACTTGACAGCCCTCAAACTTCATCCCACCTCCTCCTCATTCTTTCCCCCTCCTCCAAACATTGCTATTAAAACAAACCCAAGCCGTTCCTCTGCTGATCTTGTTGACTTCTTCTGTCCTTCTTGATTCTTGTTTTATAGAATTTCTTCCAGTGTAACCTGCTCTGATATCACGTGTCACCAACATACTGGAGTTGACAGAACCTGGGTCTAAAGCAAGAATAAAAAGAATTGAAAATTGAGAGTTTCTGCAAATAGATCACTTCACTACAGTATTTCAAGTTACACAGCAACAACAAGAAATCTATAAAAATTGAAAGATGTATAAATGTGACAGACAGACAACTTACAGATGGACAGACAGACAACTAAGTTGCACCTACGAACAATGAATAAAGTAAACCTAGACTGAACACTGAAGGCATTACCCCTCAAAGATAAAGTGTGCAGGAGGGTGAAACAATGTGGCTAAATTAGTCAGTAATTAATGGTAATAATAAGTAGTAGTTAATGGTGAGTCAGTAATTAATGGGGAGAATGAAAAGGAGGATTGGGGAGGAAATAACAAGTGAGTGTTGTGAAAGGACAGGAAGCGAGATGAAGAGAGGAGGGGGTGATGGAAGGGGGTGGAGGAAGGGGGTGGAGGAAGAAACTTAAATAGGTCATCAATATTTAATGAATTCTTCGAAGAGCACATCACAAAATCAACCAAGAACAATATTCTTTAAATTTTGAGTTGAATTATTCCAGATGGACAAAATGTCAAATATTCTCTCATAGGGTTGGTTACAGTCATCAATGCGTCCCATGAAGAAGTGTTTAAACTTTATCTTTAGTATACCAACAACATGAATATTCATGTGATCTTATCCTACAGTTGTTTCGATCCATTTGCCCATTTAGAATGCCAAAGTCAATCCAGATGTTTTCTTATGAACTTGCTTGTATCCTAACGACAGCTTATGCAATCTTTGAAGACGACATGTTCGAGAAAGTTTCATTACGTTATTACCTGTCAGTGAAATCTGGGAAACAGCAAACAAACTGAACGGACAAATCCCGATGTCTCTCCAGCCAATCTTTAAGTATCTCAGAGTGTCTTGTGTCCGTTTCCAACCAAATGTAGCCGCCAGGTTTCAAGACATGCGGAGAGAGTTTGATGATGTCATAGATGACATCAGCACCGTCACGGCCACCATTTAAAGCAGCTGAGTCTTCAAACCTGACATACAGAGAGCAGAAGGACACAAAAATAATCAGTTCTCAAGCTCTGATGTAAATCAAGAGAGTCGAGAAGGCAATAAGCAGGACAACAGTTTGCATATGTTTCAGTCGGAGGAGAAGAGATGCCATTTTTTTGGTATTTCCAAGTAATGATCTGTGCAGACTATATATGCTATTAGACAAATTTCAAGAGTTCAAAATGGAGGTGCATAAGTTAACTGGAAATTGCAGGCAGACAGTCCTTTCTGCATCCCTGCCAACCATAACCACACTGTGGCTAATCAACATAGCAAGATACAGCAAGATCTTGTTTAAAAGGTACGGCAATTCCTGCAAAGGTCCAACGATTATGCATCATGTGTGCAACTTATACCATTTGGGCTGTTAGATGTGTAACGGTGAATAATTTATCCAGTATGGCTTTGCAAAATGCTATAAAAAAATGGTCCAGTTGCTATACAAGTGTACAGACGTATAGCAGTTTTCTACACAGGAAGTACAATATTAAATGAGAGAAAAAAATTCAGAGCCATCAAACGTCCTACACAATGTCTGAACACTAACTTATTCCCTATGTAGTGTCTTAATTCCATTCAGTTTAAGGGTCCTTATGTCGTTAACAGGTATTGCTTATCACTGGTTGTTAAGTTTTAACTGAACAATACCAGTGGTCTGGAAATGTATTCAAGCTCCGTTTAAGAAGAACATAACAAGCCTTCAGCCAAAGAATCACATTTACCCAACCCCAAGCTCTACCCACTCACCCCCTTTAATGTAATTTAATGTTTGAATAACTTTCTTCAACCTGTACTATCCACTTACTTTATCACCTCTGGTTCTAAACCGTCCAAGTCCTCTTCAAAGATATAGGGTGGATTGCTGACAATCAGATCAAACTGGAACTTGCTATTTTCAAGATGTTTTGGTACTCTACATGAGACAGACTCATTGTAGATGTTCAATCTATCTTGTACACTGTATCTGTGGGATGCAAGAGATATTAACAGAGATTAACAATCAACAACAATATCAAAGGCCACAATTCATTGTTTAAAATTCCATTGAAATCTGCATAGCAATTTTGAGCTTTATGGGCATAACTTAGTTAAGAATATTGAAGGTGGTAACAAGGGCTATGCATTTGTGCATTTGTGTAACAATTGTACTAACTTGTAACGGAGAGGCTTGCAAAGCCAGGATTTATTGTTCTTAAACAGATGTACACACCTCTTCTATAGCAACATGAAATAATAATTCATGTGTGGGTATCTAAAGGAATTATTCCTCTAGTCAAATGATCAAGGGAAAAAATCTACAGCATTTCCTACTGTGGTTATCTATTACTAATTCATAGACTTGTTTAATTTTTTCACTTTTCTCCTTTCACACCCCCTCCCTGCCCCTAACTTTTCCATTAGTCTTTTGCAGAGAATATACACTTACATATTGTTAAATTAAAAACTTTTCCTAATAATGGAAATGTTGATGACAAAGATTTAGTTATTGACATTGTTGCTATATATAGCTGAACAATTTTTAAGACAACATGGCCAGCATCTTTCTTACTTATTATTATTATTATTTAATGTTTTAATAAACTACTTATTTGGTAATTCCATGAATCCATGGTAAATGTGGTAACCTTTGACATTTATTGCTCATCATTATGAGATTTGGGTACTAAGTCACAGAAGTCTAACCTGGCAGCATTTTCTTGGGTTAGTTCGACAGCTTCTTCCAGGACGTCAAACGCTGTTACATGACTCTGAAAATAAATTGCACAAAGGATGAAATGTTGCGTCACTTGATACCGCTTAGACTTAAAACCCTTTGAAGAACCATGTTTCATACATATTCATGTAAATATTAACATATAATTAAAGTAAAGGGAATTACAGCTCTAAAAATAGAATTTATGTAAAATATTGAATCAACCCCTTGCAATCAACAAAGTCCTTTTCTATGCATTAATCTTGGGCTTGCAAGTAAACTACAACCTAAACAGGTATGCATGCAGAAAACTTTGCTCTATCAGATAAAGTATTCCTGCTTTTGTTCACAAATAAATCTTGTGTTGGTTCTCTGTATCCAAACAATCCAAAAAATAATCAATATTAATGACCACTGAATATTCATAATGCTGCACAAGCTACAAATGGCAAGGCAAATTAAACAGGTTATACATAGCAAATATATATACTATGCCAGGTCAAAAGTCTTCCCTTTTGAATTATAAACCTTGTTTTATCAAACAAAAACTTTATGCCACTGATGAAGACTTAAAACCCTTTGAAGAATCATGTTTCATACATATTCATGTAAATATTACTTATAAAAAAGATCCCCCCAATAAATATGAATACTACATTAATTAATATTAATGACCACTGAATAATCATAACACTGCTCAAGCTTGCAATTGCAACAGCACATTAAACAGGTATACAAAGCAAATAGCTATGCTATGCCAGATCAACGTGTTTCCTTTTTGAATTATAAACCTTGTCTAGATTTTCTATGACCAAACTTAATTGCGACTATTAATCGCACTGACTGTTCACAACGTGCTAGAAGCTCAGACCTTCGTCCATCTCTCATCACTTTATCTGTTTCAATACACAATCAATTTTACCTTTTTTAATGAAAGGGCTTCAACTGATGATTGTATTGAACTTACTTTAAATATACATCTAGGGATGGCACACTACGACATGAAATCAGTTCTCGCAGGAATGAGAGATGGCCATCTGTACTCGTAATGAAGACCACCAGTGAACCAAAATTTCAAAATTTGCGATATATATTTACAGACTAGAGATATACTAGGAATCATGTTTCCCCGGGTGAAAATGAGACATACAGTACACCCCCAATAATCACTACAGGTCTAAGTGATAGAGACAAATGTCATATATATGTCATATGTTTACCATTATTTATTACAATGTTTATTTTCTGTGAAGGAGATGGATTTTGCAAATGCTGAATCTAAAAGTAGTGACGTTCTTAAACATGATTTAATGATGGTAGTAATTTCAAACACTGTTAATATTTACCTTGGAAATATGAAGAAGAAAAAAAAGAAAGAGAAGGAGAAGGAGGTTTCTGACCCTTGGGGCAATATGACATGACCGATTAACAGAATGACAGCTCGTTAACGAGACTTTTAAACGAAAATATCTCACCAAGTGAAGCAAGATATTTCTTAGCTGTTTGGAGGAGGGAAGGTGGGTGGGGGGAGGGAGGGAGGGGGGAGGGAGTTGTCGTTCACAAAGATCTCTGTCATTTAAGATGTAAAGGTTATTGTTGGGTTTTTATCTCCTGTCACTTTTGAACTTTTGAACAAAACTTTCAATACCAAAACAGAAAATCTACCCACCTTATTAAAAGCACGCAATAGGGACACAGAAATTGCACCTGAACCACACCCAATCTCTAATATCTTCAATTCCTCGTCTTTCCTATAGTGGTCTGTGATGATTTCCACAAATATCTAGTTTTGGAGAGGAAAGAAAGATACTCTGTATAAATAAATCTATTGCCATTTCTTACAGAGTATAGTACTAAACATCTCAACGAGAGTTCATGTCTCAGAAAAAAAATACAACCAATTTTAAAAAGTTTCAAACTTACTACGTACAAAGTTTGCCAGACTCGAGCTGAAAGTGATCGTCGTCAATTTTAATATTTTGATAATCTCGAGAGCGCCCGAAGGCGACTACAGGGAAAGTGCAACCAAAGTGTGTCAGTGGTAGTATCTGCTGTTAATTACTGGAATAATAATTTTGGGGGCATGCCATGAGTGGTTCTGTGGTTTTATTAGATTTCTAACAGATAGATAAAAGGAAAAAACAGCATTACAGTAGATTCTTTGAAATTTGAATTCTGGGTGTATTGATTTTTACCTTTGATCGATATGTCACTGCACTAACATAGTGTTCAGGAAACACCTCGGAGAGTTAATGTTCTTTAGTAAAGAATTTACATTTACCAAATGCAGAGGAAATGTTTGATTTAGCTGTAAGGTAGGAAACCTCTAAGGTTACAATTGATTAAGTGGTTATGGCTGGCTCAAGCCCTAATTACTATCACAGAAAAATATAGAACAAGATTATTGGATCAGAAATGATTAAATAAAAAGGAAAAGTGGGTGACTAAGTAGAAATAGCTGGAAACTGATAAACAATACCTCACACAAATCTACTAACACATTTATCAAACATTTCTTAGTCATCAAAATTTTCCAATTATCCAGAAGGTGGTTTACCTATCCTGTCAGGATCTTATGAGACGAGGACTTTATGGTGTATGATTCCATGTCTTATGCAATGCAAGCTCCCAATTAAATGGAATGTTGTCAAACTATTTCATGCAAGACGGTGCTGTCGCTTGCAGAGTTGGCAGGGTGAAGAGTATAAGCCCCCTGATTAATTTTTGCAGGTCCTAGTGTAAATAACAAATTAACATGTGAGTCTCAAATTAAAACTGTGAAACTTGGCAGGAATGTAGCTATCATATGGACTGACTTCAATACATAGCACAAATATACGAACCATTATAAATAGCATGTAATAGTACTTATATGAACCAATAATCATAGCACATTATGGACTGTATACAACACACAATGCAGTGTTATAACTTAGATTGCACTATATATTATGTAATATATGAACTGGAACAACATATACAGACTGATATAACACATAGCACATATAAACAGTGTAACAGCTTAGATAGTAGTATGTATTTGTACTGAAACAACATATAAGGACTGATACAGCAAATAGCACATGCAGTGTTACAGCTTAGATAGTAGAACATATATGAACTGGAACATATACGGACTGAAACAACACATAGCATATATCTGCAGTGCTACAGCTTAGATAGTACTTAGTCATATATGAACTGAAACAACATATACGAACTGATACAACACATAGCACATATATGCAGTTTTACAGCTTAGATAGTAGTCATATCTATGAACTGAAACAACATATACAAATTGATACAACACATGCAGTGTTACAGCTTAGATAGTAGTACATATGTGTACTGGAACAATATATACGGACTGATACAACACATAGCACATATGGGCAGTTTTACAGCTTAGATAGTAGATAGTAGTCATGTATGAACTGAAACAACTATATAATAGGAACTGATACAACACATAGCACATATATGCAGTTATACAGCTTAGATATTAGATAGTAGTCATATATGAACTGAAACAACATATACTGACTGATACAACACATAGCACATATGTGCAGTGTTACAGCTTAGATAGTAGTACATATATGGACTGAAACAACATATACATGAACTTTAACAGCACATAAAATAGTCTTTGAAACCAAATTTGTAACACAAAGCATATGGACAACTGGAATGAGATAAAAGAGTAAATAAATCTCACCTCAGTTTCTGACCTGGGAATAAACACTGGCGGTTTCATGATCAATGTCATATCCCTGAAATCCCATTCACTGATAATATACTGTACTGGCATCCTACAAACAGTAAATGGAAAATAAACTGTTTGTGATCATACTGTAGGTATAATACAATGGTATGTATTTACATTTTACAATAGTAAAGACCAAATTAAATTTTGCTGAAGGTACATATGTACATGTCCAATTGTCCAAATAATTTTCAGGTCATAAAGAAAGCTGATTCTGACATCTTCGCAGTGTTCCTTGGAATCTAAAATAAAATATCTCAAGAACTTTCTACTTTAAGCTTGGCTTGTATAGTCGCTAACCCAAGTGATTCCAAAATGATTTCTTCACTTATAATCGCACATATCTCCCATAATCCATATCTTTAATCCCATATCTTTAACTACCTCTCAGCTGTGCTTCTGTCCTACTGTATCTCACAATTCTCTGCAATAGCTGCACCCCACCCCATATTTACCTGTTGTTACCCTGTTACTATAATCCCTGTACCACTTGATCTCCCCTCCAGCATTGTCTTCGATCCTAATTAAAATGCAACAAATGTGGTCACCAAATAGCCCTATTCAAACTACATGCTTCAGTGAGCAAGCATTGGACAATAGAATAAATGCTCCTTGCAATTGAAAAACATCATTCAAAAAAACTCCCTCAATGAACACAAATTATACAATTGACTAACATAAACTTCACTTCGATCTGTGCCCTGTAGGCAAAACGCTGTGTACCAGGGATAAATGATTTAGAAACATGTATACATATATACATATTGTTAAAGTAATGTAAAAGGGTAAAGCTATAACATAAAATTGGAAAACATTGAACACATTAACCTGCCCCCTACCCCTTCCCCAAAATCTTTATTCATAAAACCTTCAATCAGCACCTGGTGATTACACTTAAAATCCATGACAATTGTTGGCGCAGAACACAAGCTTCACTACTTGGGTTTCATTCAAGTTAACGAGGAAAGAGAGAAAAATGTTAAAACTTTCTACAACATTGGCTTCATGCATGTGATTAGCAATAATCTGAAAAAAAGGTATTTGAGCGACAATTTCTTTTTTATATCACACTGATCAGTATCTATTTGCTATTAAAAGTTTATTTGGTGGAAAATTGGTTGCTGATCATCACTTCTAATCATTTTCAGGTTTGGTTAAAAGTGCTGAAATACAAAGGCAAAGATGATGTCACAGCTTCAATCAACTAGACACTCACCATTTCTTGATTACCTTTTTAACCTTTGGTGACAAAGTCTGTCAATGTCTTCTTTCTCTTTCTTGGTTGGAAGGAGTGTCATGATGGAAGCATCGAGTTCATGAAACTGAAAACATAACAATGATATACATGTTCTATGAAGTACAGGAATGAGTAGATACATAGGTTATGGTGCTTTCATTCCCGATGTATTTTCTCTGACTTTCTCCAGTGACTTCTACCAGCCAACTTCCTTCACTCTTTCTAAACAGTCTCTCCTTCCTTAAATCTAACTATCGCAGTACACTCAACTTGTATAATTGGCTACCATTATATGACAAAATTCATTAGAAGAAACATTTAGAGCAGCTTAACAGAATACCAAGTGCTGTACAGATTGTTAGAGGAACGTATACAACTCTAGTTGTGTACAATACTTAATACCATAGAATTGGAATGAATGATAGCAACAACAAATAAATGTTTTTTTTTATTACCACAAGGAAAGAACCATCATACAATACTATACATCCAGGTGAAAGATGTCTTGGTTGGAAACAATCTTTTTTGCCTGAAACCATTTGAATTTGCCATAATTTCAAATACTGTCAAACTACTATATATCAATCATGAAGAAGCTATCCTTTACAATGTGTTACCTATGTAAAAGTTGAATAATTACTTTCAGACACTTATTTTAAACTGATTTGTTAAATCAGTCATAACAGGGTGTAGTATTTTGGGAAGGCTTAGCTCAAAAATGTTAACAAAAAAAAGATGGTGTTAAGTACTTAACTGACCTCTCATCTTAAAATTGTCTCGGTGAAATTTTCATGATATTTTCTTTTTAAACACATTATTTTTGCTATCGAGAATGAAGATAGATAACATCATCAAATAATGACAAAATGGATGAATACACATGGTTTGTTTTCATCCTTTCATTAATTTTTGAATAAAATTGTCATTTAGCATGGAGAATGAGGTGTGTGAACATTACAAATTTCTGTACTGGGTAATATTTATAATTGTTTGAACCAGGTAGTCATTTTTTTCTGTGGATTTCCAAGGGTCCTGCGACCATCACTAACTCTGTCACACTTGTAATGATTAATTTACATTAAAATTTCAATCCAGTCATTAACTGTGATTTTCGTGACGAGAGTCGTGCCACTGATTTGAGTCACATTATACAAATGTCCTTAGCGAAAAAGTTCTCAACCATGTCCACTTCCCTTTAAAATCTACGGACTTGGGTCCTGTCAGAGTAACTGAAGTCACTTATTTAATAGTCATTTACTTACGCTTGGAACTGTTATCCTAAAACCTATTAAATAAAAAGAACTATCATCCAACGTGTACATACCATTTTTTTACCGAGGACATGGGCAACAATAACTTCTACTGAGAGATCAGACTCTGGAACACCTTCCTCCTCAAGACATTTTCCCCATCTTCTCTTCAATCCACCAATGGTCACGTCTTCGGATGTAACATCTTTTTCGTTCTTTGGAATATCAGAGATAAAATATCTCTTTGGGAGTATAGTCCATCCTCTGTGACTCAAGGTTAACACTGCCTGATTATGATAAGAGAATAATCTACCACCACTGTTTATGTACTGATAATCTGTAGAGTCTCTGCGAAAAAATAGTTCTCTCAGGTGCTTCCTGGATTGTCTTAAAACAAGGCAACGGCTGCAAGTTGTAGCAGGAAACATTTTCCTCAAAAGTATGTTGTAACCCTCCTGAAAATGATAAACCGAAATATAATATCACATGACAATTTCCAAGAATGACAATCCAGAGGATGAAAAAACAGAGAGCAAAAAGTCAAGAAGGAAGGCTGGGGTGGAGGGGAGGTAGAGGAAAAGGGAATCAGTCAGCCCTCATAACAGCATCACAGAAATGTCATCCTCTGATCATGTTGCATTTCACTCACAAGTCATTTGCTTGTATACTAGACTCCATTTGCACTGCAAATACTGTCACTGAAACCTGATGGAATGGTACTAAATTGCTTGAAGTACTTGGAGACACACTAAAAAACAACCACATTCAGTCATTTACATTCGCTTTGTTTAAAGATGAACAACTTGGGTCACATTTGCGTACTGCTCGGTACTTAATTGTCTTCAAAGTTCGAAACAATGTTGCTATATAGTTTACTGTATAGTAAAGGCTTCATAATTGATGCACCTTTGTAATTGACAAACCTTCAAATATTACTAACATGAACGATACAGCAGACAATTAACGTAAACTTTTTGCAGTCAAGCAGAGTTACATATTTGATGAACTCGTTTTAATCCATTTCAGGTATATGCTGAACAAATTATGTTTTTCTTAAAAAGCTTTTAACACCCTACCCCCAGTTTTGCACGTTTTTTGGCATTTGGAAATATTATTCCCTAAAAATAACCAAAATTACCTCAATATAACACCACTACTCTCTGGGACCTGAACTGTCTGAGCTTAGAGGCTCAGAGCATAGCAAACAGCATCCAAAGTCAATGGATGTATACTAAGGCCTAGGCCTACACTACAGTTAGGATATAGAATGAAAAAAATTGACATATGTCATTTTGTGGTCAAATTCTGCTCAATTGTATGTTGCGTAGGCACAGAACAGTAAATATTTTGAGATAATTACATTTCTGAGGAACGACACAGACAGTTGAGTGATTTCAATATTTCGTTGATAGACATCGTTAGTCAATTCCTTAACTAAGTGGGTCAATTATGAGCCCACCATGCTAGTATATCAACTTCGAGCTGATCGATATATTGGCAATGATGTACTTAGAAGTTAGTTCTTGAACTTAGGTTAACCTTACTCTAAGTTCTAATGTTAGATTTACCATCTTCTTGCCTTACTCAAACCTGGGAGCATGTGATTTTGGTGAAGGACAAATTTAGGCTGTTACTTTTAGGCAAACATAACAGACCTTGTCTATACACTCATTTCACATTTAATCCTAGGCCTAGCCTACCATGAAGTTACTTTAACATAAGTTATATGAAACATGCAAGATATATCATGTAGGCCTTTCGTAAAGAGTCGTGTTGGTCTAGGCCTAGTGGTACTTTGAAGTCTTTACCAAGGATAGGCGAAGGTCCTAAAGTTCGAGTCCCTTTATAACGTGTGTGGAAAGTCTTAGTTACCAAACATTCCAAAATGGGGCAACATTGGCCCAGCCTAACGTTAGGTCCAAAGCCCCTAAGTAGGCCTAAGTTGTCGTATTTCTCTATATTTTCCTAGGCCTTACTTTAGGCCATGATTACTCCCAGCAGCGATTCGGTAGGGTTTACTACAAGCTATTTAGTAACTAAATGATGGTAGTACAATGCAAAGAGTTGCATTTCCGTTTAAAGTTCTTACTTCTTACCAGTTATGGTTCAGTAAGGCCCTGGGCGTTAGGACAGACAGACGACAAGTCGAGACGTACATGTGTTGAATGTGTGATCGATCCAGGATCGAGCACACACGTCGAAATGTTTCTCAACGCATACTTTTTGTCGTAAGCCGTTTTTGCAAAATTGTGACCACACTTGGAATGTGTAAAAAATACTGTAACCAGGGAGTTGTTATGGAACATGGAACAACTCGCTGCTGTAACTACATCTCGGATAGAACAATGGGTGCATATACGTTCTCTAGCTGTGCAAGTGGCAGTGACATCATTTAAAGGGAAGTCATGGTACTGTATTACACAATGCAAGTGTGAGACGTATAATGGTTTTTCATGTTAAGTTGTTTAGTTACTTCAATGTTTTATTCCTAGCATTGCTTGGCAGCCCGCCAGAATACGCAGAACGTTGTTGATAGAATCTATACTACGCGTTGTTGTGCGTCTTTCTGCGTACGTAATGGGCGTGACATGATATTATATTTGCATATATTTGCATTCAGCTGTGCGCGATCGAATGGCTTGTCCAATCAAGAGTTATGATTATTGGTTCTTATCGGCACTTCAGCCAATCAGCTGAGTGTGCGTACATGCTGGTTTATTCCAGTTTGCGTGACCATATGCATGATCAAAGAAGCAGATTTTCATATTCGAGAGTTCTCAGTTAGTCTTCCTACCGTTTGGTACCCGGTCAAATAAACCCACCTCGAAATTTATTCAACGAGTTTTACTTCATCTTTCATGTGTTCATGCATTTATTTAACTTGAGTGAACACGACACACTTGTCTTGTATAGTAGACATGCAATGCCCCTATTAACAATTAAGAAACTTGCTTGTTAAAGAAAAGGGTTCAGCCCCCTGAATCCCGGGGTCCCATTCCCATCCATTAGGTTGAACACAAATAATATTCCATTGAAGGAAAACCATCGACCCTCTGTCTGTCCAAGTGGGTAGCAAGCATTTTTGGCCTTCATTCCAAGGCTGCCAACTGTCAATGATTGGCTGTGATATCGCAGATTTGGGCAAAGCCAATAACTTTGTCACACGAAAAGTTTCTTGCCAGATGAAGAATGAAGCTTGCCCTTCGTCGTTTTGACATGGATGAAATATGTTTTGCCAATAGTGCATCAGAGTGCCCTTGGCCGGAATTTTAGTCTTTATATGTAGTGGTCCAAAAAAGAAACTAAAAGTGCTTTCTAAAGCTATTGTGGCAATAGACGCAGCGCTCGTTACCGCATATTTTCACGCTTTCATCGCCGACTAGAGCAGTCGGCAACTTTCTTTCGCGAAACTGTTACCTTAGATGAGAAGATTGAAGACGTACACTCAGTTCTTATACAAATTCCGAACCTGGACGAGCAAACGCCAAAGATATTGTGATACTGCACCAATTGATGCACCAGACCGCAAGAAAGAGCCACAAATGCTGCTTGACCAATGTTTTGTCGGATATTGGCTCCATGTACATTCCGCATACCTAGCAATATACAATCCCTATAACACCACTGTACACCTCACAAAAATACGGAAAACTTCGGGAGTTTCCCTTGAATGACGTCATCAAGTTCCGGGATCACTGGAAAAGTGTGCTAGATTCGTCATACATTATCTCGGTAACAGTACAAAGACTACGTTGTCCGCTACACACAATATCATACAAGCCTAGCTTACTGCGTT
>JAIPMN010032690.1:2287-12494 GCA_020650975.1 Apostichopus californicus
GAAACTGCTCCCTCCCCCCCCCCCCCTTCAGTGTCGTAAAAATGTTAAAAACTGTTCGGGTTTTTTGGGCATGTTTTTTGTCAGTGCTCTTTTGATCTTGAATACTCGTCAGCTCGGTTAAATCAATTATAATCGTAGTAAAATTTAGGCCTACTGATTCAGCTACTTAGTTTGGCAGATGCAATTAGCTAAACTTAGCATATAGCCTATTACAAACCTACAGTTGGACACTGCGTATTAAAATACATATAGCCTACCTAACCGCACTCGATGGAGTGTCACGAACCGTATGCACAACGACGACGACAACGTGCGTTCTCATCCTTTCTATGATTCGTCATAAGTTGTTGCACGAACAGCATGTTATGAAGCTGAGCTAGCATTCGTACGTGATACGCGCTTCCTATTAATAATTTGTACACTGCTAATACACTGCGGTAACGATATTTGTTTTTAGTACACTGCATATCTGTCCTACGAGATATGAAAATGTATATTGTCCATCAGTTAAGTTCGTCAAATGTATTAAAGTCCAGACATTGAACAATAAACAAGAATCATCCTACTGGAAAAATTGGAAAAGAGCAGTATGTTTGTCTTTCTGACATAATATGTAAAAGAACATGTAAAAGAATTCAAACAAGAAACAAAATCTGTTGATAATATGATATCATATGATTATGATGAAATTGGCAAAACATTGCACCAGATCGCATATAAGGACCTTCAATTGTTCACAAATGTCTCAAAGGGGAGAGGGACATCCCTCAGACCCCTCCCCATATCAATCGCAAAATATGGTCCCCCTATCCCTTCTTGCAAATTCGTGGCTACGTCGCTGGGTATAAGTAATAATTGCATCCGCCAGAGTGTGGAAAAAGAAATCAAGACTGAATGTGACTCTTAATTGGCATAAACTTAATGCAGGCATAGCAGAGAGCAGTTCAATATGTACAACCAACATCCCTGTTCCATAGCTTAATCGTTTGACATCTCCTTCCCATCAGACAGATTTTGATTAGTTTGAAAGATGTAGAACTACAACAACGTAGAGTAAATGATGTCGTTTATTTAATTGACTTCGTACTGAGTATGTCTATTGCAAAGCACCCGGTTACAGAAACTACAATTTTGTCAATACCATGCGCATGCATTGTAGGTTACATATGTCGATAAATACTCATATATATTTAAAAATCACATCCTTATATAGTTATAGCATAATTTAGACCTAACTTGGAGTATTAATCAAGTTTGTAAGTTTGAAAAGGCTTTATGAATCTCCGAAGAGTGTGGATGATGAAGAGGCGGATTGTATAGCCTAGTGGTTAACGCCGGCGTCTCCCAGTCATGAGATCCCCGGTTCGATTCCTCGCCGACAGCAATGTGTGTCGTCTGGCAAGGGTGTTGTCCAATAACAACTTCCCGACATGGACGTTAAATGGATGTGTGCCGAGAGATTGGCTTCGGTCAGCTTGCGAGTCTAAAAGCCTCCATGGCTTCTTTCGCGAGTTCCTGCTTGTGGGAAGATCACATATACATACATACATACATACACATGATATGGGAAAGAACTTTGCCTGGAGTATATTTAGAGAAATGGGCAAATTGTTCATTGCGTAATGATAAGTTGGTGGAGAACATACGGCCATCAAAATCTTTCTTTATACGGAACATTACATTTAGTCAATAAATTCAAAACCCACACTTGGAAACCTATTCACAAACAGGATACATATATGGAGTATATATATATATATATATATACCAAACACCAGATATGGAAGAAAATTATCCCTTGCAATGTTTTCACTCCACACAAGGAACTTTCAAATTGATATTGTCAAGCACGTTGATTTTTTCCGCCACCAAGGAGTTGGGATGGCCATCAGCCAGACCAAGAAACTTCTTAAGCTCTTCAGAGATGTGAAGGATGTGGAATAAGGCATCGCATTTTTTTCCCGCATTGCTGTTAGCTGGTGTCCAGCGGATACAAACGTTTGATCCTGATTCGTCGATTATGTTCGCAAACTCTTCAGCCACGTCGCAAAATTGGTTGCCGTCAGGATTTGTCAGTTCTTCACAAATCGAAAAGTCGGGGATATTTTGTGTGATACCAAGTTCCGAGATGGTTTCCTCTAATTCTGCAACGTCATGCTGATTTTGCCAATGACATGAAGTTGGGATTTCACCGGTTATGTCCAAGGCAAGGTCGCCAAAGCGGAACGATAGGTTAGCATTAACGTCATTGATGTCATACTGCAGCACATCAGCCGGTTGTAAGTCAAAAATGACATTTGGACTGACGAAATGGCCGTGACTAGACGTGAAACTCAGTAGTTCAAGTCTAAGCTCTGGTGGACCGCCTTCTTCTGAGCTCAAGAACGGAATATAGAAATGCAGGTTGTCATGCGACGTACTGATATGCTTCAAATCTTCCTCCGACATCGATTTGGCAAACGACGGCGCGGTAACTTTCCCGAAAGCGATGTAAATAGCGTAATGTACGTGAGTAAACGTCTGATCGTCCGGTAGGAAGAATTTCACATCTGCAAAGATAATCATGATGCCGCAAGGTCAAAGCGTTTCCATACGGACTGTCAGCTAAACTACTGGTATTCAAAGTGGGGATTTCGACCCTCTTTAGGGTCGCAAAAGCATTCTAGATGGCCTGGAAATTCGAGAATCCCCAAAGAACTGCCGATATTTCTGGGATGACGTGAAATTTAATTCCTGAACATAAATAACATATAAGCATATGTAAGTGAGTAAACGTCTCATCTTCTAGTAAGCAGAATTTCACACTGTCAACCTTGGTAGTCAACGCATTAGGTCGTGACCTTTACATGGTGATGTCGCTAAACAATTTTTGGACTGCCGCCAAAATAGTTGGGAAATAGTTGCCGATACTAGAGGCTTGCCAAGATGACGAAGACAAAAATTATGTTGGAACATACCAGAGAGATTTAATAGCATGTTGGGAGAAGGTAATCTCAAATACTTTATGATATTATAACAAAGACATTATATCGTCTCCAAGTGAAATGGCAAACACATGTAAGGAAAAGTCAAATTTGCAATAACCATACCGCCTAAAGTTAATATATCTTGCAACGTTTTCTAATGACCTAATACCCAAATTTTAGGGTCGTAAAAGCGATATTAGATAATTATTTCAACTTGTCCCGTGTTCGTCTAACGTACAATGCGATGTTGGTTTAAGATGCAAGTAATTATTAGAGGATGAAATAACGTCGTGATGCAGTCACTTGGAATAATGAGCATTTTGGCGACATGGATAATGCATCGCATGAATGCTTTAGTCCAACAAGGTAAACACTTTTAACAGTTGGCCAAATGTATACTGGGTGTAAATGTATCAATATTTTTATTTTTTTTTAAATTCTTTCTTATTATTGTTTTATTCTTCATCATGTAAAGCGCATATGAATATATATATTTTTTAGTATTTGCGCTATATAAGGAACCATGATAATAATAATAATATCAAACCAATGTTATTGTCACACCAAGATAAATTAGTTGCAAAAACATACAAATTGCCTGTAAATTCGATTTATGAAATCATTGTTGTATACTCAAGACAGCGTTGGATGTTTAAGTTCTGAATGTTTTTTTTATCTATTTTTATATGACTCATCAATTAATTTATTCCTTAAAGATAGAGCTCGCTTTGTGTGCTGGCCGGGAAAGGTTATTGTATTGTTGTTTCCAGCTATAAGATATCTATCGTTTTCGGTCCGACGCCACATCGGCCTAATGATGCAACTCAACTAGTCGTATAGGAACACGGGGTTCAGAGGGGAACTGCCTTTTCACTTTGAAAGCGCTGGTGGGGGCAGGAAGTTTCCGCCCGGTCTGCACTTACCTAACTATGGATGCATTCCATATCATTGATGGCTTGGTCAGTTGGAACCATCATATTAAAGCAAATATAACTAGATAATTATATAATTAGTTTCAATGTTGTATATATAATTTATAATCCGTTGACGTTTGGAGACAAAATTTGGTCGAACATGAAACGATGTTTTTGGAAATTTGGAGATTAAACGTTCGAAATTTCCAGCTACAAGTCTCAAGCTATAAATTGTCCTGTCTTTGCCACTGTGACATCTAGAAAACTTCAACAATGTTTGGGGAACATCACCAAATCCTGCCAATTTTGTATGCCCGGGTCCGCCGCACTCGGCACTTTTCGTTGCTTTCTATACGCCCGCCACTGAACTTTACTTACCATCTGGTCCACTCTGACTGTTAACCCTGTCTATTACTTTCTGGAGATTACTCTTGGTCATTTCGAATTCTGCGTCGAAGCCATCGAAGCCATGGTCGGACAAAGGGACGTCTACTGCCAATGATGTCGTACTGATATAGGCCAGCATGCAAACTGCTATTGCGGATGTGTACAGCATCATGGTATCGTATACGGGTATCACAAGTATTTAGGTCTATAGTTAGCTGAAATGAACGACACAGACGATTGAAAGCAAGTAAATGGTGATCGGTAAGGAATTTCCTACTATATATACGAGTGATATAGGCCTACTAATAATTGTATACTACGGTAGACATATAGGAGGGTATGCATAGTTTACATGGTGGTACCCTTAAAAACAATAAATCCATTCAAATAAATACGCAACAACTGAAATGAAAGATAATTGGAAAATTACAGTTCTGGTAAAATATAGTCTTGTGTTACCATTCTGGGAGTATTAACGTTACTGATCGTTCGATCGGGTGCAGAGGCGTGGCCAAACGGGTATGGAAGTGGACACCAAAGACACCCTCTAGAGGGGAGGGGCGCGCCCAAGACACAGACTAGGGGAGGGGCGCCATAGACATAGAATAGGGGAGGGGCGCCCATTGCAAGACACAGACTAGGGGAGGGGCGCCCAAGACATAGACTAGGGAGGGGCGCCCAAGACACAGACTTGGGAAAGGGACACTCAAGATACAGACTAGGGGAGGGGACACCTGTAATACACATGCAAAATCGGTAGGGCCCCCAGACACAGACTAGAGGACGGGACACCCAGAGACACACGAAATCCCAGCTCTGGGCCAGATCTGGAATATCAGTCTTGGCCAGATCTGCTCCAGATCTGGAATTTATGTATGGCCAGATACAAAATTGGGCAGATATAACTTGATATATCTTGTTAAATGGTGTGGCATCCATATCTGGGCCAGGTAAAGCTTTATCTGGATTGACTACATATCCAGTTATATCTGGTTTTATATGGCCAGATAAATCTTTATCTGCATAGCTATAGATTGATTGTTTATCCAGTAATATCTGACTTCATATGGTCATATTAAATTTGGCTTGCCTATTAAGAGTGGTTATTCTGTGTAAATTGTCAGATTCAAAGCACCAGGGGTGCTCTCTGTATAATCAGAACACTTGGGTAATACGCCCTCAATTACAGTTATACAAAGCCAATTTATACGCAGTAGAATCACGTTGGTCGAGTGGTAAGGACTTCGGTCTGTGACACAAGATCCGGGGTTCGATTCCTACCTTCGCCTGATGAGTCCCAAAAGGACGAAACCGGTCGTCTGTCGTCTGACATAGATTAGGGGAGGGTCGCTATACCTGACTGCCATCAGGGCCCTTTGACGGGCTCCTGGACCTACGTTAACATTGATTTCTAAATGTATTTACGTTAGGCAATGAAGCACCCAAATAATTTGAATTCTTAAATATATATATAAATAAATACACAGAAATGTTTACACTGGATGGAAAGCGAAAAGGAATCGTGAACGTATTTCTTCTTATAAAAACTCGGTTCCACGAAATTTGTTTGTTGCTGCTCGATCTGTATACTGCTGGATGGTGAAGACATTTAACAATATCTATTTACGGGAGCATACTGCACGAAGTTTTCAAGGTACCAATAAATTGGCGGCTTTAAACTGTACTGACTGATGTATTTCTGTGACCCTATTTCGGTCAACTTCAAAGCATTTGCTTGCGCATGCAATCGACTACTAGTTTGAAGTGACCGTCGTGTTTACATGCACGGACGGTGCACATAATGTTATTGTCTGAATTTATATATACTTCGGTCGTCCTCTCCCGAATGCTCCGAAATTATGGCAGAAAGAAAAGGAAAAATGAATGTACACTTAGGGATTTGTTCTTTGTTATATATTGGAAGAATAATAAGGCTTTAAGGCATTTTAGAAATTCGTGCGTCGAAATGGAAATAAAAAACGTAACGAGAATTGGAACAACGGTTACGGATATCACATATTTTAGCTCAAATCTGAACTGTCATGGTGTAAATTTGCAAATGTTATCACAGACCAAATCTTCATCTATGCAGTGGTAGTGTACAATTAAGCTATGTCAATTGAAATTGTCTACGCTTTATCGGGTTGGGCATTTAATTAAGTCAAACTAGTTTTGGTACGACACTATACTATAGTATAGATAGTATGTTGTGACCATATCTAGCATAACATACTACCTATTAAAGGGTGTGAAGACTCCCGCAAAAAGAAACGTCTAATGCCGGTAATTTGACTTAGTTTCGAATGAGGTGTAACAGAAGTGTTAAACACCGCCATCGATCCCAGAAAATACGCACACAGCTTTGCTACCGTCGGTAATTAGACACTAGTGTACTACAGCTGAGGTCAATACCCACAGCACAGTATACAAACGATACAGCGATGGACATTTCAGGTTTAGCTAAAGAAAACAAGGTGTCACGTTTCATTACTGTCTGCATTTTGTAGCGAGACGAACAAAACGTAACTTGCAATCAACAGAAAGTTAACTTTTTCAGATGGCCGCACGCGATTTGGGGTGAGTCTTCAATGCCTTGAAGTGGTGAGTGATTCATACCCGGCAAAGACAACATGCGGTTCTATCCCCAGCCTTGCGATTTGTCTTTCCGCGTTCCCCATTCTCTTGGGAATTAATTGTACGCCCTCCTCAGAAGTTTCGGTGTGAGTCGATTGCTGTAATGTTTGCTTCAAGTCGTCTGCATGTTTCGAGGCAGTCACTAGACCAATTTCCAATGCTGTTTGAAAAGTTAAGTCCGATTTTGAAAACAAATTTGCTATAGCGCCTCCTATTTTAGGGTAGCAGCGCCACCTGTATTCCTTTTGGCGTTCCATACCTAGAAGTACTGTTTGTCATGTTTTTCTCTTAGTGGCTGCTCTTAGTGGCTGCTAACTTCAATGAGGCTAACTTGGTACCGGTACGTTTGTATGTACTAGTGTGTGTGTGTACACTGAACCGTTCAACCAGGGAGCTGCTACTGTCTTAACAGCGCGCTGTTGTAGGCTAAATTGTGAACCGGTAATCAGACGGAATCTAGTGTAGAAAACGCAAAAACGGAAAATTAGCAGGGAAATACGTGTAGGCGTTTTCGGGTAAACATCAGCATACGTGAATCAATTCATTTTATGTTGCAGCAAAGTGCTCATCAGTTATGTTACAGGTATTCTAGGCTAGGCTAGGTATGTTACTAACTTCTTAAAGTTAAGGCTACGGTGGCTAACTGTACTGGACTGTTGATAGCCTATTACCTTTACTCTTTAGAGCTAGACCTCTGCTAACTATGCTTGTCCTAAAACTAGATAGGCTACGCCTAATTTAGGCTATTTGGAATTTATCACTGAAAAGAGTCGAGAGATCTTTTTTGGAACCTATAATGAAACTATTTGTGGCACCTTTATAGCAATGGAACGTAAACCAAATTAGAAGTTTGTTAGCTTTTCAGTGTTTTTCACAAGAATGAAGCCAAAGGCCATACTGTAGCTTAAATGAATGCTGATATGATTCTGAACAATTTTTAAATGGTGTGTGCCTTTTCAACATTTTGCAGTATATGTTATCCTATTTCTGGTAAGCTCCTTCCAGGATTTTCCTGGGAATGCCTGTGATTGCTACTAGGCTAAGTAAGCCTAAGTACGTACTGTTAATTCCTGGCATAGTAATTAATATTAGCCTAGGCCTGTTTAGCTAGATGTGATTTTTGTTGCATTTGTGTGATGGTGTAGGGTTAACTCATTACTTATGCAGCTGCACTGGGCATGTTCTACATGATTGGTATGTACAGTATGTCAGTTTACATTATGTTGACCAGATGGTCAATTCAATTCATTCAGGACTTATATCAATGGCAGAATATTTTTAGGCCCTATCATGCTTGTGTTTTATAAATAACTAAACCAGTGTTTTTGTATGCTAGAATAAAGAAGGAAGGCAGAGCTTCACTGACCCTCAGAGTGTACACATGCTGTCATTCCATTTTTGTGTTTGAAGTCATTCTCTTCTCATGCCCTTGGACTCATCTTGCCAGTTTGTTCATGAAATTTGTCGTAATTTGGTAAATATTTTGGTGAGAACCATTCGATAATATCCTTCCATTTTAATTACAACAATTTTGGTACTTGAGTTTGAATTTTGTTACAGATCTTCCAAATCATGAAAGGAAAGTTTTGCACACTTAATGTCATCAGGAAAAACTGACGTTCAGGGGTGCATAGCGAGATGCCGCAGATCTGTATATTGTTTCATAATGTTCAAACCCTTTTAATGTGTAGCTGTTTTTGACCGTAAAGTAATCCATAATGTTTTTAATAACAAAATATAATTTATATTTCAATCAGTTTTTGTTCATGGGCTTAGAACTCCACAAAAAGTAACATGAATGCATCCCAGCATCAAGTTTGAACAATTTAGACAAACAGTTAGATTTTTTATATAGTTTTCATTCACTAAATGTCCAGTTGCATACATGTGCTTTGTTCAGTGTTGGATGTTATTTATTATTTTCCCCCCCCCCCCATTAATTCAAGGTTTGAAGTCCTCCAGCATCGAGGACGAGACAATTACCATGGAGTTCATGCTGGACACCTCTCCACCACACAGACTGGTTCTCGGTGTGATATCGTCATTGTTCTTTTGGTTTGCCTATTACAACATCCTCTGCTTGAAGAGTCCTTCACGTAGCTACGAGTGGCACTGTCGAGTGGTCACCTTCACCCATGCGGTCATCATCACCGGCATGAGTTTTGTCTTTGGAGTCTACTTCAACCCTTGGCTTTTTACCGATCCAGGTTTGTATAATTATAAAGCTATATCCAGTAGTTATATACAAGCTGTTTGCAAATAAATACCTCTGCTATTGAGGCACGTGAGAGTGCGATTGCATCCAAAAGGTGACTGGGAGGAGCTTGATTTATCGCTGCATGCGGTAAAAAACTAAACAAAAATAATAAACATGAAAAATAAAAATGAAATGAAATATTCTATGGACCCAATCCACATTTAACCTTATAGCAAGCATGGTTCCCCTTGTCTGTCCTATGGCCCTCCATCAAGGTGGATTCTGTTGTGACCTCAAGGGGTCATCCTCTGTACACATCTCTGATTCTGTGTAACCTACATTCAGTAATCCACATGTACAGTATGTATGTATGTATATTAGATCCTCCTGCAAGCAGGAACTCGTGAAGAAGCCTCATTGGCTTATCAAAGCAGCAAGCTGACCGAAGTCAGTCTCTTACATTCATATTTAACGTCCATGATAATGAATTGTTAATTGTCAACAACTCTGTAACTGGACCACATACATTAATCTGGGAGTGACTCAAACCGGGGACCTTATGATTGAAAGGTACCGGCGTTAACCACTGAGCTAACACTCCGGAAATTGATCACCCAGTCACTCATTAGTCACACATTAAACACTCAGTAATTAATGCTCTTAAAGCAAGCATGATTTAACTCTCCCATCATCTCCTTCTTTCATCATCTGCCATCTAGGTGGTCCCAACACTGTCTATGAAGTCCTCACTCTGATGCTCTGTCTCGGATACTTTCTATTCGATTTTGGATGGTGTCTCTGGTTCTGGGGTCAGGAGAGCCCTCTCATGTTGCTTCACCACGTCCTCTCTATCCTCGCCATGGTGGTATCCTTGAGCTGGGGGATCTCGGGCACAGAGGTGAACGCCGCCATCTTTGGTTCCGAGATCAGCAATCCTCTGCTTCAGTTCCGTTGGTTCATGAGAGAGACGGGCCACTCGGGGACGTGGTACTACGAGGTCAACGACTTCCTCTTCGTGGCCACTTTCTTCTTCTGCCGTACCTGTCTGGGCACGTACCTACTCTACACGCACCACTTCAACCCCAAACCTACAAAGTTTTTCAGGATGG
>JAIPMN010032693.1:0-12310 GCA_020650975.1 Apostichopus californicus
AGGAAATAATCATCCTAGTAGCCCTCCTCTGGACCTTCTCGAGTACATCCTTATCCTTAGCAAAATATGGGTTCCAAGCCTGCACAGCATACTACAGATGAGGCCTAACCAACTGCATATAAAGCCTAACAACTATATATGTCCTCATTCAGAAAACTGAAGTTCCTCTTGATCATACCTAAAACCCTATTATCTCTTCTAGCAGCTTCGAGATAATGTGTAGAAGGTTGCAGATGAGTCAATGTAGATACCTAGGGCTCTTTCAACAAAGACCTCCTGCAACTCCTCACCATTAAGAGTGTAGGTATACTTTGGTTATTACTACCAATATGCATCACCTTGCATTTATCAATATTAAAAAGCATTTACCATCCCTGAGACCAGAAAGAAACCTTATTCCAATCCATTTGAAATTTCTCAGAATCGCTTTCGGGAGAGACCTCAAATACAGTTTGGCGCCGTCATCAGACTTCTTGGCTGTACACAAAATATCTCCGTCAATGTCATTTATATAGGTAAAAAACGACAAGGGACCCAACACAGACACTTGTGGAACCCCACTAGTAACGTCCTGCCGAGAAGAAGCACAGCCTTTAACTATACCATCCTCTGTTTCCTATTACCAAGCCAATTCTCGATCCAAGACAGTAAATTCCCATTGACACCCATACTCTTCAGCCTAATTAAAGACGCTGATGGGGAACTTTATAAAAGGCCTTCTGGAAATCCAGGAACCCAACATCTACAGACTTCTGCCTATTCAGTGAGCTTGTTACACTTCCATCAACTCAAGAATATTAGTGACACACGATCTTTTGTGACAAAAGCCATGTTGAGACTTTCTGATAAAAGCCTGGCTACTGAAGTGACTGACCATCTACTATTTAACAATAGACTCCATGACCTTACAAACAACACTTGTGAGACTAGCAGGCATGTATTAACAGGGCTTTAGACTTATCACCCTTCCTGAAAATTCGGGTAATATTAGCACATCTTCAGTCATGAGGAACATAACCTTCATTCATAAATTTACTGCAAACCAATGAGAGTGGAACGCAGACATGGTGTGCAAAAGTCTTGAATGAATACGGATGGATTGCATCAGGTCCAGAAGCTTTAGAAACATTTAGACGAAGCATGCAGCTCCATTAAGACAACCTCATCCGAAAATAAGACCGTATCCAGTTTAGGACCATTACTTCCCCTCTGAAAATCTGGAATACTATACTCATATCTTCCCCTGTAAAAACCGACACAAAATAGTTGTTCAAAAGATCTGCAAGATCCTGACTATCAGTAACTATATTATCTGTCTTTGGTACTCTAAGAGAAACAACCGCATCCTAACTTTCTGCTTTGACTTGACATAAGAAAAGAAGGCCTTTGGGTTATCCTTAATATTTAAGGCAATGTAATTTTCGAAATTCAATTTTGCTTCTGAGACGAAGCGTTCTACCTTCAGCTGATGTATCTTAAAGTTGGCCAAAAGAGATTCAGAATTAGTCCTCATTAACAACTTCCACAATCTACGTTTTTGCCTAATTGCACATCTAACTTTCTTATTCATTCAGGAAGGCATACTGCTTTTACGACGACGATTCTTCTACGGAACATTTTTTTCCATAATGACCTGTAACTTATCAGCTTAACAGATCCAAGACTGGGAAGCACTCATGTCTCTAAACAAATTAATCCAATCTTTATCCTTAAAGTAAAGTTTCAATTGCCTCTGTAACTGATCTCGAAAAAATCAGGGACTTTTCCCTTGCTAACAGAATTTACGACCTTGCAAACAACATCAATAGCTAGTATATCATGATATCTAGTTCCTAGTTTTCCTAGACCCGTCAAATCAACAACATTGCTTGGATTAGAAATCAAGACAAGATCCAGGATGTTATCCCCCTAGTAGGGAAAGTAACATGCTGATGTATAAAGCAATCTTGCACAACACCTAGAAAGTTATTACCCTTCCAACCACTGGAACCATCTATCCAGTTAATGTCAGGAAAATTAAAGTCGCCTATTATGACAACATCACCTTTAGCAGCCTTTATAATTGATTCAAACAGCAAGCCATCGTTATCTTCACCCCTGTTAGGAGAACGGTAAACAACACCAATAGTATAACACTACTCATGGACCTATTGGGGTTGTCTGTGGACAACTCGCACCAGACAGAATTGACATAAGAACTTTGCAACTGAGACTTCTCAACACTTACTATATCATCCCTAACATACAGAAACCTCCCCCACCAATACCATTATGAGTATCCATCCTGTCCTGACGATACAAAACATACTCTGGGTAAGAAACCTCAGCACTTCAGTGCTTCAGATCCTCAAGAAGTACAGTAAATTCAGCAACATTTTTACGAATACTTCTACCATAGGTAACGACAATTTTCAGCTTATCCCTGAAACTCTGTAAGTTAGCATGTCTCTTAATAATGTTAGAACGATTGGTATCACTTTCCATGCGATCAAAACGCCCATAAGCATCTCCACTAGAAACATGATCCTTATCAAAATGTATTCCTGCCCCCATCGCCCCCAATTTAGTTTAAATTAACATAGCTGTTCAACAGAATAATTTACCATACTACCAAACAACGAGGCCCCAGCATTAGCTAAGTACAACCCATGCCTGGCAAACAAATCCCTTCTACCCTGGAAACATGACCACATGTCAACAAATGTGAAGTACTACTTCAGTCTACTCAGGAAACCATTCAAACTTACTAACTTATGTGACTGAACCTTGCAAAATCTAGGCAATATAACCGCATATGACAATTTTAGCACGAGTTGATGCTAGGCGGCGACACAACAATTCGTGATACCTGGACTGAATTATATCGAGTGACTCCTTCTGCACATTAATGGTCATTGCCTGGACCACAACCATCTCTTCATTTGACACAATTTTGTTTACGCTTTCACTGAGATCCTAGTTTTGGCACCTGGTAAACATACCCTGGCCCTTTCTGCTTTATCCACCCTACAGAACTCTCGGTCGTAGTAGCTTCTACTGCTTACTGTATAGTATCGTGTCTTTGGTTGGCGTAGTAGCTTCTACCGCTTACTGTGTAGTATCGTGACATTGATTGGCGTAGTAGCTTCTACCGCTTATCGTATAGTATCGTGTCTTTGGTTGGCGTAGTAGCTTCTACCCCTCAATGTATAGTATCGTGTCGTTGGTTGGCGTAGTAGCTTCTACCGCTTACTGTATAGTATCGTGTCTTTGGTTGGCGTAGTAGCTTCTACCCCTCAGTGTATAGTATCGTGTATTTGGTTGGCGTAGTAGCTTCTACCGCTTACTGTATAATATCGTGTATTTGATTGGCGTAGTAGCTCCTATCACTTACTGTATAGTATCGTGTATTTGATTGGCGTAGTAGCTTCTACCGCTTACTCATACTGTATAGCATCGTGTATTTGATTGGCGTAGTAGCTTCTATCACTTACTGTATAGTATCGTGTATTTGATTGGCGTAGTAGCTTCTACCGCTTTCTGTATAGTATCGTGTCTTTGGTTGGCGTAGTACCTTCTACTGCTTACGGTAAAGCACCACTTCCTAACAAGTAGCCCTTTTCTGTTGCTGTTTCAGACCTTGGGGGTTATTTTATGCTTCATTCTACACCCCATAACTCAATACCAAATAAAACCTATACATAGCATACTGTACTATAAACATGTAAGTCTGTGACATCTTACACGAGAACAGCCGAACACTAATCCAACTTATCCTTTCCCTCCTCACCCCACACCCTCAACCCCCCCCCCCTCCCCGACCGCCTTACCCTAACTAAATAATTCTAACTACCTTTCCCTCCGCACCCCACCCCCTCACCCCCCCCCCTCCCCGACCGCCTTACCCTAACTAAAGATAAGGTTATATGTAACGTTACGATTTGTGCTTGATGTATGTTCCACGCATCACATTTATTTCGTCATTACGTGTATTAGCTACTTTCGTGATTAATTGTATATGTGTGCAATGTGCGACTTATAGGAATTAATTTTATGTTTTACATTTGCAATCTTTTCAAAGGACCTTTTCGTTGCTAGGAATTTTAGTTAACTTCATTTAAGATCTTGGTGTACACGAATTTAATCAAGCGCAAAACGTTTACAAGAAGCCTATCTGATTGTGGGGGTTGGATATTGACGTCAGAAACCAAATCAACTTTACTTTGGGCAAATACTAGTGGTTGCTAATACATATTATGACCACTTAAGCTGGTTCAAAGTCTCAGATGTGAAGTAATTCTCCGAGATCATTATCATCCTGGACAAAGCTCATCATTGTCTGCAAGGTTGACGTTAACGTAGCACACAAACACTGAAACGTTTTTTTTTACTTATTGCAATAATTCAACGTAAGGCATGATTTACTCTCGTGACTTTTAACCAAGTATTGACATTACACCTGAAACAGGAGAAGGAAACCCACCCGTCTAATTCATTGGCTCATGTGACAGACATCTGTCTAATAAACTACTCCCCCGACAAATACAAACATGGGACTGCCATGTAAAATGGCGATTTTCTAGTGGCTGAAGTTGATGCTTTCGAAGTTTGGTGAAAATCTTCTGAATCTTTAAGTGAAACTTCATCCTCATAGAATTTTGTATCGCGAAGATATGATTTTTTTCCTTCAAATTTGGCGATATTTTTTAAACGAATCTGACAACAGCTGAATGGACGATATCATCATGACACTTCAGCTGAAAGTGTATTTGTTGCTCTTTAAAACCATTTGTCAATCCTCAATCATCTATAAGAGAAAAGAATATTTCAAGATTTCATGCCGAAGCTGATAATATTTTGTTTACTAAGGCAGTCATTATTATTAGTATAAAACAGGAACATGCTACTAAGGGAGCTTAAGGGGACGAGTTACGCGATTTCTAAAGCGATCATCGCAACATTATATAGATCAGTATAACATATTGTACTACAGCGATTATGAAAACATACTACAATGGACGTCAGCAGTAAAATACCAAGGGGGGGGGGGGGCGGGTCGGGGCAAGCCAACGTCGGGTTTTCTATAACCGGGTTAACGGTCCAAATAGTTAACAGGCTATGGCTTACCGCACAAGAATTAATAGGTTAACCAGGTATCAGTCAAAATTTAATTAGGTTGACCCTATATTTAACGAGAGAGCATAGTTTTCTTCATCTTTTTGCTACGGTACCTATTTTGATTTTCCATGGGGAGCTCTCCCCCCCCCCCCACCACTGCCTATGTATACTGCTAGGTAAGCAACAATCTATTGGGATATAGTATGTACAACGATATGATATATATGTTCTACAGAGAGTACTAGAGTATTGTATCATTTAAATTTCCCTAAATTATCACACGTCCCTCAAAATAATGAAACCTGATTGTGTGTGAGTCCTAAATTACAGAAAATGTTACCTCTAAATATGTTCATATCAATCGTTCTTTAACATACGTTAGTATCAATATGCTGAAGTACATGGCTATTTCCTGGCTGCTGGGCTATATATAACCTGATAATATATAGAAGCAGTTCGTTTGCGTCCATAGTATTTGCTTTGCACGAAGTAATCGTTTCCTCCACTTCCCTTAATCGTAGAAACAGTCTACGTACTAATTCAAAGGAATCCACACGTTAAAAACACATCTATATCGATACATGACGTAAGTATGATGTTTCATACACACGAATTATCTCATTTTTCTTGGAATATAACTGGTAGTGCCTTGAAATATTGGACGTGTCTGTATATAACAACAACGAGTGTTGCATTCTGACTGAGGACATAAACTTCCTCAGACGTCATTTGAAAAGAATCCGGGAAGTTATAATCTTAGCGGGTTTTGTTAAGGGTAAGTGGATTCGAACAGTGAACAAATCAATGACGCTTTGTTCTGTGTGGATGTAAAACACACCTGTGCGCGTGCTCGTGTGTATGTGAGAGGAGGAGGGATAAAAAGTGAACGAAAAAGTTAGTCGCGCACACTTCCCACGCCGTAAGTCCGGTTAAGTTCAAACTTGTTTACTGGTGGGTAAGTGCCAGACCATGCAAACTCGTGCCTGCGTGATTGATGATGTAAAAGATCAAAGGTCAGGAAGGCTAAACATTGGTTTTAAGCCATTTCTGCGTGTCAACATTAATTAAAAGGCTTTAACCCCCACGATATGTAGAGATTGATGTGATGAAGTTTAAAATAGTACAGATTTAAGTTTGTAGGGTGGAGTCAAAAAGTCAGTTGAGTTCAAAGGTCAAATTGGCCTACATTGTGTGTCGCGAACTCCTCCTACACCGTTAGGTTCGATCAAATGCAAGCTTGATGGGCGGGTGCCTGACCATGTAAACTCGTACCTGCGTGATTGGTTACGCAGTAGGTGAAAGGTCAAATTCCCCCAAACCTGTTTCTTAGCCATAGCCTGCTGGTCAGTATGTTGGAAAAGTCATGACACCACAAGATATGTAGAGAATAGTGGGACAAATTTCGAAATAGTACCGATGTGGTTGTTAAGGGTCGAGGTCAAAGGTTAAATTGGCCTAAATTGTGCGAAACAGTGTGTCGCCAACTCCTCCCAGACCTAAAGTCGGAGCAAGTTTAAGTTGGTGTGTAGGTTCCATGTAAACTTGTGCCCGAGTGATTGATGACGTTAAAGGTCAAAGTCAGAGTTCAAGAAACCAAAAAGTTGGTTTTTATCCAATTTCTGCCTGTCAACATGTAAGAGATTGGTATTAAACCACACTACATGTAGAGAATGATGGGACCAATTTAATGTAGTGCATATTTTGGTGTTTAGGGTGGAAGACAAAGGCAGTGGCGTAGGAAGGTACTTTTGAGTGGGGGGCTGAAGACTGATGGCCGGCCTGGGGGAGGGGTCTAAGGGGAATTTTTTTTTGCATTTCCAGGTGGCCTCAGATGCAATTTGGTGCAATATAGCACACTTCAACACCCGGCCACTCCATTTTGTAAATAATTTTGCATTTTCACCTGGCCTTAGATGCAATTTGGTGCTCCAAATGAGATTTTTTTCTCATTTGGAAATGAAAAAGGGGTTTTCTGACTTGCGGAGCGGGGGGCGGAATGATACTTCCGCCCCACCATATTTTTCACTGGGGGCTGGCGCCCCCAGCCCCCCGGTTCCTACGCCCTTGGACAAAGGTCAATTGAGATCAAAGGTCAATATGGCCTAAAGTGTGCGATGAAGTGTGCCACGAACTCCTCTTACACCGTAAGTCCGATCAAGTTCAAACTAGCTGTGTGAACAAATGACATAACTTTTAGCAAAATTAAGATGCCAATAGTAAAGTCATGGAGGCGATGAGATATACAACTTCAGTGATTGCCCTCTTGTTTTAACATTTGTTATGCATCGGACAAATTTCCGATGTAAATGATCATGTTTTTCTAGCAGTTTTAGCATCATTGGTCTCCGTACGGGAAGCTACATGTTGAACTTGAATAAGGAGGGCGGTATTATGAAATGATAACATGCACTCAAATTCGTGTAAACTTAAGGGGGAAATTATTGAGTTCTACTTTAGAAGGTTGAACTTATATATGCCTTACTTGAAATCTCTCATGCTCCTTCAAAATTTGACACCCCTACCAGGGACTCACATGAAACAAAACATACAAAGACTAGACACATATACACGATTTCTAATTTTGGAAAGGTTCGTCGCAGCTTCAAACTAGAATGATGTTACAGCACAAAACACAGATATTTTACTGAAATACAACGAAGAACCATACGGTGTTTGCGCTGCAACTTCAAGTGTTATGTTTGCAGTAATCATACATGTAGTAATCATACATGTACAAATGTATAGCAACAAGTTCGTGCATACAAAAAGAGGGAGGAACCATAAAATCTAAGAGGTGTCCCCTTTAATATTTCATCAATTTAGAGGCACACACAGACATACACACATACGCACACACCCCTACAAAGAGAAAGTTGTTAGCATATGCTTATAAGTCACAACGCACATTTTCAACAGTATCTTCAGAGAATATGTCTGTTTGGTAGCCAATGTGAATTGTTTGCAGTTAATTAAGACGATCAGTGAAAAGGAAACTTTGGTCGATTCGGATCTGTTGTAACGAGGAACAGCTCTAATAACTTAACAGGTGGCTCGCCTTTCCACAATCACAAAACAAGGGAAGGGCGTGGGGGGGGGGGGACTATTCTGGATCGAACGGAACTGTTCCTAAATCCACACAGGACGCAACACTATCCCCTGTATTCATATATGCAATGAACGATTCGATGATGCTTACGTTTAAGGAGGAGCTTGCACATAGGGTATTTATCTTTATCTGACATGATATAGCAACCTTTGTGACGAAGAACGCCAAATATCTTGCTCTGTTTGTGAGATACCGCGAAATATTTAAAATTTATATTTATCGAAGATATTGAAAGTCATTTTATATAGTAAATGTGTGATTTAACTTCCCTTTGGTTCCTTTCCATATTCAAGGTGAATGTCACTGAAACCAATACCATCATTTCAATAACCAATATTGGGACATGCATTACTAATCATCTTTAACGCGAAATACTTGCATTGGGGGATTATCCCAGATTATTCCTTCATGGCGGGATTCCTAAGAGCAGGAAGTTTTTTTTTTCTTCCGGATACCACACCATGAGAAGTTGTAGTTTTTAAGGCGACCATACTTTGCAAAGCCGTGTTTCTGTTGGTATGTGACATTATACAACGGTCAAAGATCTTTGATCAAAGGAATTACAGTCTGTTAGAAAGATGAACAAGTGATTTAAGATAGGTTTGACATTTCTTTAAATTCCATTTAATTGTCGACTCAGCATTTCAATATCGGAGATTGATCGAATTACCAGAAAAGTCGTACGACGCCTACGTCGAAAACGAGACGATCGAGGAAGTTGTGGAAACACATTCTAAGAAACAAACATAGCTTTGGTATTACCTTTCGAGAAAGGATGTGGGAATTTTGTTATATTTTATACTTCACGAAAATTCCGAGGTCCGACTCCAACAGAAGTTGCAACAGCGTATGGATATATATTGCATTAGTTATGAAACGCTAAACAATTCCTTCATGCTCCAAATGGCACACCCGTACATATGGTACGAAGTCGCAGTTTAATGGTGCCTAGGAGCAGATCCAGTAGTGTGGGGTGAAGAGCACACCCCGTTTCCAACCTCACACAAAACTTAAAAGTAGCTATTAGCACAACCTTATATCTCCTTCTATATTTGATTACAGTGTAACTGAGCCTCAGAATGCACCTACATGTGACTTCTTTATCAATTTACTTCCCTTTCCGGGTTAGGATGATGCTGTCATAACCCCTAATATGGGAGTGGGATTCAACAACCTTATGCAGCACCACATCCTCCTTTCAAAAGTTCAAGATCCAGCGCAACCAGCTCAATATGAATTAGATAGGGTTTCGTCATGTTTATGACTACTTCTGTTTTGAAACAATGTGTCATTGTCTATGCTTAATTAAACTCGAGATGACCTACCGCCGTGATTCATTAATTTTATTCTTGCAGTGAGACATGAAAATACGATACCTTTCCCCCTTATTCGTGCATGAAATGACACCCATCATCGTTCATTTTCTCTCTCTTTTTATCCGCACCCCCCCCCCCCTTCTCCTCCTCCTCCCATGCACCTCTCTCTTATTTTACTTTTGACGGAGGTCATATATACCTCCTTGTTCTGGGTAAGTGTTTAGTATCGCACTATAGGCGGTACCGCTATAAGTTTATTTAGAGCTACAGTATACCATGCCACCCACAGGCTTCTTTTCACACGGTGGTACGATGACATGTGACATTAGCCAATTCTCATTGGATTTGCGTGTTTATATGTATTTCTTGCTAAATTCACAAGCGTCCTTATAGTTATGTGTATATATAGTGCATGATGCTATAAGACATTATAATAATAAAATTGGGTCACGAGACAATTGTGAGCGTTTCGTTGGTTATTTCCTGGAATGTCTTGACATAAACGGTGTTCTACCGATGGAATAATAAGTATTTTTAGAACGTTTGTCACAGTCAGGGACGTCGCTAGAGGGGTGTGTGTGTGGGGGTGTCTCACCTCCCAAACTTGGTAAAACTGACGATAGTTGGAAATTGGAGGGCGACAGTCGGAATTTCCGACTGTCGAACTCATTTACCTAGGCCTATTCATATATTCCTGTGATTGTGAATGACCTAAATGCCACTTTGAGAAATTGTATCTCACGATCCCTATACTCCACCATACAAAACTTCGTATGATTTTGATTACTCTAAAAAAAAATGCCTAATAGAACTACCGTACAACGTTCGCCAGCTTCAATTCGGTTTATTTATGTACTAATTTTGCTATTGGGTGGGTTGACCCTGTTCGCTAGCTTCAAGTAAGTTCAGTATATATTAGGGACGTAGCCAGGGGGGGGGGGTGGGGGAGCAGTGGGAGAAACTGCTCCCCCTTTCAGTGTCGAAATATTTTTAAAAACTGTTGGGTTTTTGGCATGGTATTTTGTCAGTGCTCTTTTGATCTTGATACTCGTCAGCTCCGTTAACTCGATTATAATCGTAGGAACATTCAGGCCTACTGATTCAGCTACTTAGTTTGGCAGATGCAATTAGCTAAATTTAGCCTATAGCCTATTACCAGCCTACAGTTTGCCACTGCGTAATAAAATAGATATAGCCTACCTAACCGCAATCAATGGAGAGTCACGAACCGTATGCACAACGACGTCGACAACGTGCGTTCTCATCCTTTCTATGATTCGTCATAAGTTGTTGCACTAACAGCATGTTATGAAGCTAAGCTAACAATCGTGAGTGATACGCGCTTCCTATAAACAGAGAATGTGAAACAGGAACAGAGATTAAAATCACTCAGAGAAATCAGATTATATACGTATGTCGTTAGATATGTTTCCGTGTTTCATTTTCTCATCACTATACATGCAATGTGGTACTTCTTCATTGACCATGCATGTGTGCAATAAACTGGTACTTAAATTAAGGTTTGATTTTCACCTGTTGTGGGATTGGAATCAAAATTGGTGAGCCTTAGTAGTGGGGAGAGGGGGCTTTAACACTATAACACGATGTGCGAGTATCTGTGCTACGAAAAACGGTGTAAGATTGGTTATCTACGTAACGAACAGCTGTAGAATGACGAAATATAAAGGCTTTCATCCAGGGGGATAGGAAGCTTCCAAAAAGTAGGGGGGGCACAGCATCAGAGGGGCACTTTCTCACTCCACAACTACTACTCGTTATATGCTATAAACCGATACACAGCCGGCCGGCCATATTACTTAAATATATATGATGTGTTATGGTGTATTATATGATGCACGTAATAATTAAAATAAAATATTAAAAATTAACAAAAGCTTAAGATATCCAAAAGACAGTTCTTCATCAAAGGGGCACAGTTTATTTGCCAGTAGGGCACAACTGCTATTTTGAAATAAGTGGAGTTTGGCACGTGCCCCTTGTACTCCACCCCCCCCCCCCTCGGCTCCTACCCTCTTCTTTCATCAGAAACCCTCACAAATTGTTTCCATTCCCGTCTACTCGTAGCGGGATACATATCTGCCACAGTTCGTGAAACTGTGAAACCTTGTAAACACTGTACATCAAGAAGTGGATATTGGGACATTAACTGGATAAAGGATATTGCTTTGAAAAACTGTCATTTGCAGTCAAAAGATACCGAAAAACACATAAACAAAAAGGATCAAGTCTTTTCTGGGATGCCATGTTTGCCTAATCATAACGAGTCAACGCTTTAGTATGTAAGAAGGTGAGAGGACACTTGAGGTCAGCATATAAGTTAAACGAGAAGGTATATCTTCTAAACACATTCTTTAACCTTTAGTTTCAATAGGGAATCGATTGAATTAATATGATCAACAGGAAATGTTTGAAGAGGGCAGTATTTCACTTTTTCCAACAATAAAAAACTTCATGTTACAGTAGTTACTTCTCAGTTGATGATATCAAATCATAGTATTTAAAGACTATAGGAACAATGGGTTTTTTTTTTAAATATAGGTTAAATAAAAATAAGAAACCAACAACCGCAATTTGAAGAAACCCTGCATGGAAATTCATTTCTCTTGAAAATTCACTTTTATTGTTAAAACAAAATGGCGAGTTTTCACCTTCACAAACTTCTGGTAGCATACGCCCATTAAAAGCCCCATTGACTTACACACTAAATCACAAAAGTAATGTCTTCTCGAAGCCTAGATAGAAGTTTTCACTTGCTAAACGCTACCCATCA
>JAIPMN010032708.1:0-12927 GCA_020650975.1 Apostichopus californicus
AATCGTAGTCAATGTTTAAATATAAATCAGTATGAGAAACTATAGTACAGTAAGACAATTATTGTAAAAGCCTAAAACAGATAGTAATAAACACCCAATACTAAACAATAATAAATAGAACCCTAAACGTTGTAAACAAAAAAAAACAAAAAATAAAATAAATAAGAAACAAATGTTAAGAATGAGGTAAGTAGTTCCAAACATAGTATCTATGCATAATAAAAGTTAAAACACAGTCAATTACACAGTAAAAGCGAGTCTAAAATAATATGTTTTCAAAGCAGTTTTAAAAGTGGTAAGATTTGTCCATAATCACTTTGCCTCTAATATTAATTGCAGTTCTATTATGGCCCCAAAAAATTATCCTCGACACATGGGGCTGCTCTTCCATGTTTATTCAAATAAATTTAAAATTTGGCAAAATATTTACAAACATGAAGAAAATACAGTCAAGACATTTATGGTATGTATTCAAACTGTTATTTGCATTTGAACCCGAACAAATGTTGGTTATATCCTGATATTTTTCAGGAAAAAGACAGACTTTAGCAGAGAAATGTAAAGAATGCCATCAATGTATGAACTATACATAAGATCTTATAAGATAAATGCAGAAAAAAAATGCCTTTTTCCGGAATGCAGAACACTGTCAGGAAATGTATTTACGGTATCATTAAACGGTAGTCTATACGCATGAAGCAAGAATTTGTGATATTGTTGAAAGCTTTTCGTCCTGAATTTTTATACATAAATATTCCTCTTGTGTCATTCTTTCAGATTTACCACTTTGTCGTGCAATCGGAAATTAAGGAAAAACTTCGATTTATGAAAATCCAACCTAAAGTGGTTATTTGCAATGATTATGACAGTACTCTTACTGTGAAGGCTGTTGAGTTTGGAGGTACAGAAAAGGTTTGTACCTTGGCACATTTTTTTTTAAAACTTTACCAGGAAAAGCAATCAGAAATTATCGATGTCAGTGTAGTGTAGTAAAACTGGAAATGGTCCAACCGGTATGAAGAGACTGTGTAATACTTTATCTTTAAGCTGTGTGGAGAATTTGAATTGCCTCGATACACAACGAATATGTTAAGTGCCTAACAAGTAAACCAGTGTACTTTGCCTGTGGAAAGATCATTCTTTAGAACCTAGTTTTTAACACCTAGGCCTTCCATACTTTCATAGCCTAGCTTTTATCTGCACATAGGAAAAAGGTCACTATCTTCCCTTGATTACCAGCAATTAGGCCAAAATAGATACCTTCATAGCAGACGTATCTAGGCCTAGCTTTTATCTGCATATGGAACATTCTAGGCAAGAGTTGTTACTATCTTCCACAAACTAACAGCATATTCCATCAATTTGGTCAGAATAGATACCTTCATAGCAGACGTATCTAGGCATAGGCTTTTATCTGCATATGGAACATTCTAGGCAAGAGTTGTTACTATCTTCCACAAACTAACAGCATATTCCATCAATTTGGTCAGAATAGGATGAAGACCTCCAATATCTTTGATGGTATGTATTAGGTAAAATCTGGTGGAAGACAAGATGGTTGTGTAACTTTATTATGTTGCATTCATATCTTGGTATAAGTAGTTATATGTTCTCACAATTCATCCAAAAGTTTACAAATCTGGCAATGGATTGATTGATGGACACTATCTGCACCAGAATCTCCAGGGTGGGGGTGGAGGAGGGGGGGAAGTGGATGGCACGCAAACAGTTTAGGGGGTGGTAAATGTTTTTAAAGTATAAACATGCACCTTTAGAAATTGCATATCATGGTCAAAGTTAGGGGCAGAGTTATTGGGGAGTAACAAGAGGGCATGATTTGGGGACAATGCCCACCCCCCTCTCAGGACAATGCTCCCACCCCTTCTCAGGACAATGCCCCCACCCCCCCTCCTCTCCCAACTTGTCGCTGCCACTGTTAAACAATGAATATGGTCTTAATCATCTTCAGGTTTCAAAGGATCGACTTAAAAACCTGGAGAGGAAAGTCATCGGGCCAAACTCAACTTCGTCATCTGTCGTTTGGAAACGGTTTAGTTCAAGCGCTGCAAACCTGAGACAGTCACCATGGAAACAGAGTATATCAGTTACCCTGACAGACAGAAACTGGAGCAAGTGGGTTCACGTGGACACTGCTTGCGCTCGACAACCTATCCCAGTACCTGTAAGCATGCTGGATTTCCACTGTAGTTTTTGTGTTACCATAGCAACAGCATAGTCTGGAATGACAAATGGTTGAAAGGTTAAAGCTGATGTGTAGTGAGAGTCAGTTATAAGAGCAACAGGACTGTCGTTCATTTAGTTTAAAGAATTCCTAGACTCAACTTATAACCACTACTTGTTTTCCGTCAAGAATTTCTGTCAATTTTACCGACCCTAGATAATACGACTGACGTAAATTCTCAGAATAACTCCTTGCCATTGAATATTTTCTCTGATCATGGATCATCTACTTAACATATTTTTGTCAGCAAACTCTTCTGATGTAAATGATATATTTCTCACTTAAACCTAAATTTGGTATTAACTTGCAAGTTTGTACCGATAAAATGAGATTTTCTCATTTCCAATGGCATATTATAATATTTTGCTTGATACATGGAACCATTGGTTTCTGTCATTCCCTTCACACAGATCGAAGCATGCGGTGTGATGCAGTTTGCTACGCTACCATTCGTCGCAGTCATGCACGAAGAAAGAGGAGTTATTTACGTCTCTTTAGCCATCGATCCATGTCCCAGGATGGTGATTACAAATCACTGCTCTTTCCCTCTACAATTAGGAGAAGCAGAACCAGGGAAAGCAGCATCCAAAGGTAATTGGGGGAAAAAAATTAATGTTTCATACCTGTAGGTAACCATGGGAACAAAGGTCATCGATAGTAGTGTGTGTAATTTTCAAAACTATTTAACTTCAGAAAGAAATGTCTCTTGGTATAGGGTTTGTCGTAATAAACGAAGCTTAGAATAATAAAGAAGGTGAGACTACTTCACTGTCAAAACTTCCTTTCCCTTCCTGCCCCAACTTTCTTTTCTTTCTTTCTTTTTCGGTAATATCCTAGCTTTTCAGCTTCTCAAAACATAAATAAGAAAATGAAGACAGAATGAAAATATCGAAAATGTAAAAGTGTTTTATTTTGCTGTTTACTGTCAGTCATCTCTACTCGATTTTATCATTCGAAAAAAATGTTCTTTCTTCGTAGGAAGCAAAGTCATAGAGGACGGAAGATTTCTCCCAGAATGCAACATTGTACCACCACAACAGATGGCCCACTATAGCTACCATTCTTCCACGGATGCTTCTGAACCAGTGAGAATCTGCCTTGCTGTCGCACCGTACTTTAGTGCCGTACAGTTGCCAGGGAAAAATGGCATCGCTGGGGGGGATTCAGAACCCGATTGGACGGATCCCATCGCCATAGCAACCACTTCATCTCCAATTTCAGAGATTACAGCACTGTCCACAGGAAGCTACGTTCTCGTCGCTAGTCATGTGACAGGTTCTCAAACCAATATCAATGTCGAAGTCTTAAGCATGGAATCGTCTACGAGTGAAAAATCGGAGAAGGAGGCGAAGACGAAGATGGAAGGAGGCGTGAGCTCTCCTCGGGTCGTTAAGCCATTCCAGCAGGTCAAGGTGAAGTTACACCTCAAATCAGTCACCTTGTCTCTGATGGACGAGCTGCAGAGCCCTGTCAAGTTTATGGAGGCTTTACGACTCCACGCCAAGGGCATCAATCTGCTCTCTCATCCGGTGCCACACAAAGACAGAAAAGGACAATTGCAGACGTTTACCGTATCCGTGAGATCTGCACAAGTCGATAACCAAGCTCACGCTTCCGGCAGATACGACTTTCCGGTCTTATTCAAAGGAAAGAGTCGCACCGTCTCTGCTAAGAAGGAGGTCGATCACACCGACTTTGCCGAAAGCTCCGAGAACCTCAGACGAGATAGTTTTGTCGTCGTCCATGTCTCGACGGAGTTTACGGAAGACGGCAGATCGTTCGGTTGGCAGGAAGTCTCGGTCCACATCAACCACGCAGAAGTCTTCATCGAAGACCAGTTCATATTCGACACGCTTCACTTCTGCCGCTCGTTTCCTACGGTAGCTTTGAGGCACCGTAGCCCACAAGGGAATCGAGACCGGCTACCGGGGAATGTGAGAGCCTCGCTGACCGCTCTGAGAGGACCGATCAGCATACAGCAATTGACGGTGGAACCGATCCGAGTGCTGGCGTCCGTCCATGCCTCCATGAAGTTCTTTGTGGCAGTGGACAGAACTCTCTTGACATTTGGCCAGTTTGAAACCGGACCGGTCTTTGCGACCGTTTCTCAGTTAGGTCAGGCACTATCCTTACACTACACCTCTGGTGCAATATTCAAAGCCGGTAAGTCGTCGGAAAATTATCCTTGGAAAATTCCTGCATCAACCACCTTTATACATATCATGCTTAATCCTTATGAGTAGGTGAATATTAATCCATTGCCCTTGAAGTTTATCGCATTTTGCTGAAAATTGATGTTGTATGTTGTACTTTTGTACCGCTCTCTCTATGAGATCCCAGCTCATGCATGAAGCCAAAATTGATATTCTTCTAGTCCGTCTGCCAGGTTATGAAATACTACGAAACATCAAAGTAACATTGTCAGGGTAGATTTATTGAAATTCATTCCAAAATTTGCGACCAATTATGATCAGACGGAGAATTTCAAGGCTTCATCTTTCTTCAGGCGATTTTCAGTATTTTACTCCATTCCTAAAAGTTTGCCAATTATGATTTGGAAATATATAAAAAAGGCAAGGAAAATGACTCATAGAGTTAATTTCTTGCCCTTCATGAATTCACACTTTTTAAACTCAATTCATAATCGCACAATAATAATTGATATTAGTGTAGAAAGTTTATATCAAACTTGTGTAAATTTTGCCCAAGAAGATGTCTCCCTGAAGAAGCATATTGCAATCTAGCTGAAAGCACACTGGTTGAACCTAAACTTTTTCCAATTTTTTTGGTCTTTTTATTTCAGTTGAATTTCAATTAAAATTTAAGTTGTGACTAGCAATGTAGCAAGCATGAAACAAAGGGGAGTCAAATTGTTAGTATTAATTTTCAAATTTTGTGTCATCTTTTAAAGCAAATGAAATATACCTGCTATATCTGTTAACCCAAAATAGACTAGAGAGTAAAACCAAAAGTATTTGCCTGTTTTCATGACTTTATTTACAGTTACCCACAATGCATTTCCTTTGACTGTTACACTCATTGTTTGCCTAAAGCAACAGTTTGAGTTTTGTTAGAAATATTTCCAAACCTAACGAGTATTCCTTAAAATAAAATTTGCAATTAACCAAACTAAGAAATCCTTCCAAGATTTTTTTTTTCCACCAAATGAATGTAATTGAGTGAAATTGATTAATTAATGTAATTTATTAATTAATTAATTAATGTAATTATTTAATGTATTTTCAATCCTCAAAATTTTGTCCGCCGGAGACTTTCATTGCAGTATAAAAAACTCAGGCGAAAAAAGCGACGTTCAAAATCTTCAACATTTTTTACTGCTGCTTCACTATTTGAAATATAACTTCACTAAATCATTGCAAACTAAAAGTTAACTCTGTGTTGGGATCAAAGTAGACGAAAATTGATATTTATCCATTTTCAACTCAAAAACTTGTTTTAAGCCTTATTTACTAAATGTATTAGGAGTGTTAGCTCAGTGGTTAACGCCAGTGCCTTTCAATCATAAGGTCCCGAGTTCGAGTCACTCCAAGATTAATGTATGTGGTCCATTTACAGAGTTGTTGACAATTGACAATTCATAATAATAGACGTTAAATATGAATCTAAGAGACTGACTTCGGTCAGCTTGCGGCTTTGATAAGCCAATGATGGCTTCTTCGAGAGTTCGTGCTTGCAGGAGGATCTAAAGTACATACATACATATATACAGACATACATATATCCTTCAAGTTGTTTATACTTTATGTGCTACTTTTATGTATCCTCAGGGTGGGTTCTTGGTTCGTTAGAGATTCTTGGCAACCCGGCTGGTCTTCTGAGGAGCGTGAGTTCTGGGTTGGCCGACACCATCCTTCTACCCTACGAGGGTCTCATACGAGGACCGACGGCCTTCATATCCGGCGTGGCAGGGGGACTGAGTTCACTCGTCTGGCAAGTGACTGCTGGTAAGAATTGGTCATGTAAATCATGTGGATTGTGCTCGAAGGAGGGAGGGGGGGGGGGAAGCGTCTGGCCAGAACTTCTCCTCTGAGGCTCATCGGTACATCCTAAGACACAAGAATGTGTTGGACAGTTTTATGGTATACATACATACATGCTTGGTCGGGGCAGGAAGGGGAGAGGGGAGGGGTAGGGGGTAAGAGAGAAATATAAACTTGTCTGAAGTTATATAGTCATCTGTATTTTCAAGCTGTACTGCTTAGAAATCTATCAGTAAATTACTTATACAGGGGAGAGCGTGGGGGTGGGGAAAAGGGGCGGGGCTGGTGGATTTGTACATCCTTTAATGAGATGCTCATGTTGTAATTCATTTATCAAAGGGAACTTAAAGGAGAACTGTCTGACAAAATTCTATTCCTAGCAGGCTGAAAGACACGACCACATCTGTTGCAGTTACCCAAGCGGTGAAAAGTCACGAAAAACACGTTTTATCTATCAAAAAAAAAAACTTCCTAAATTTTCTTTTTAACCTTAGCATTAAGATTTTGATTTTTTATTACAAAGCAGTTATACATTATGCATGGACTGATCTTTTAATGTTAACATTAAGACATAGAAGATTCTGGAATATTCTCTCCACCCAGGGGTTAAATGGGTACCTGTGAGGTAACTTGTCATTGGGCGCAGTATATGACTGCTGCCGACTGGAGGGATTGTCTCTGGGACAGGTTATCATTGACCAGGGGTAATATAACATCTGTAAAGCGCTTTGAGACCTATCGCTGGTATAAAGCGCTATATAAAAAGCAAATATTATAATTATTCTGTTCACTCTTCTGTATGACAGGTGCCCTGACGTCAGTTACAACGTTCGCTACCAGTGTCAGCAGAAATCTTGACAGGTTGTCACTCGATCAAGACCACTTGGTCAGACAAGAGACTGCCAGACGAAGAATCCCGCACGGACCCACCGAAGGAATCACTCAAGGGTTGAGTCACTTTGGGATCAGTTTACTCGGTAAGGCCTGGAAAGATCCAATTTACATTTCTTTGTAAAGCGTTACTTCTCAGGTGTAATACGGAATATTAATCAGAACAAAATATGTCTCGTTCATATGTCACCTAGTATCGGGATCAGGTTACTGCCAAAATACTTGAAATTTTAAGCAGCTCTGTAACTTTATATCTAGCATCAAAGCGTATACTGCCTAGGCCTGTTCGGATGTGGATCTATGAAGGATATGGTTTGAATGACAGAATTTTAAAAAAAATAAAAAAAATTTACATCAATACAATAGAAAATCCCGTCGTATATCCTATGATAATACCTGTGGTATGGTTTTGGTGTCTGATTGCTCAAGTAGGATATTTTAATGCACGTCAGTGGGGTATCTAGGATTTCTCAAAAAGGTGAGGGGGAGGGGATGGGGTGGGGGAGGATGATTGGGGGAGGATGGAGGCAAGTATCAGCAGACACTACAATTGCTGCTGGACTATCGTTGTATGAGAAAACATCGGTTAAAAGTCATGAATGCCTTCATGCTGAAAGCATTATGCAATATGTACCTTAATGTAGCTAAGTTTTAAGTACCCCCCCCAAAAAAAATTCCAGATTGTGGAGTTCCCTTCCCTGCATTAAGATATATTTTCCATACAAGAGGGTGTTGAATTTTATATTCTGTTTATCTTGTTGAGGATGAAAACAAAAGATCTGATGGTTAGTAGATATTTATAAGTCCAAGATCAACTTCCAGCGAAGGTTAAATCTGAAGACAAGAAGCTGTAGTCATTGCTCGACATTTCCAAACTCTTTGCCTACTTTAAGAATTGCTGTTGTCTCCAGGCGCGTAACCAAGGGGGGGGCCCATGGTGGCGCTACGCTTAGAGAGTTTGCAATGCCGTATCTACGGCTCTGATAGTTTGCCTACATTTTCGCCCCTCCCTTGGCAAATTCCCGGCTACGCGCTTGGTTGTCTCGAAAAACCAATGAAATATATCGAAAGACAAAATTGCTCTCTAAATCATCCCATTTTGTCATGCCTAGCCCTGACATTTTAATTTTGTGTCGTCCATATTGATTTCTGTTTTGTATGCATTGTAAACTTTTTGTAATTCACTGGTCTGTAAAGATACGTTATTGAAGAAGTTGAAACCATTAGCCATCTGACCTTTGACCTCCGTCTCTCTCACAGGCGCTATAGCAGGAATAGCCGACCAACCGATCCGAGGGTTCCAAAGAGCTGGTATCGCGGGAGAAGGTTACCGTGGTGACCAAGCGAGAGAGGTCATATCCGGTCTCGGGAAAGGGCTCGTCGGAGCAGTGGTCAAACCGATAGGTGGCGCTGCAGAGCTTGTTTCACAAACTGGACAGGGTATTGCTCCTTTGATCTTTGTACATGTCGTGGCGACGATGTTTGGCCTCGATATGTCTCAAGATAAAGTTTATCTTATCTTATCTTATCTTACGTAATCGACCCCACTTGGAGAATCTGTTGGTTTTTTTCTTTGCTTAAACCCAGTCTGTCTGCAGTAACTAGCTTTCCTTGGATGGGGAAAATTGTTGTATGTATAATTACAGGATAATCGAGCTGTTTTGGGTGGGAAGGAAATAGGCTATAGATCTCACACAGAGCCTAATTTGCACTAATAATAACTTTTGTCCGTTGTAAAGTGGAATTTGGCTATAATATGCAACCAGCTCTGTTTCAATTCACCCGTATCGTTAGTAATGCATTTATACAGGTACCCATTGAGCCAGAGTATTCCAAAGGGTCTAACCCTCCCCTTAGCAGTTCTTAGTTACACAGTAGCAGATCAAGGATACAGAGATGGAGGATGGTTGGCATTGAGGGGGGATGGGCAGAGGAAGGGGGTTTACTGGATAAAGAGAAATTTCGACTGCCAAACTGAGTGCATTATTAGGTTAGGTAGTAACCCTGTGTTCTTAATATCCCAAAATAATTTTAAAGTTAACAAGTTATTGTTATTTTTTTTTCTTTTTCTTCTCCTTTAAGGTATCCTGCATGGGACAGGGTTAGCTGAGGTTCCTAAAAGAGTCTCCATGCAACATGTGGAACTGAGAGCGAAATTTCCAAATGCTCAGGTCAAATATGCATGGTGAGTGATCATGTGATCGTATGATGCCACAGCATACTCATTCCTGATTGGTTGCTAGAGTTAGATTTTCATGATTTGTCTTATATATTTGTAGAAAAACTTCTTTTTGAAAATGAAACTCGTTTTGGATATGAGTGTCTATTATTTTGAATAACTTATGACAAAAAAAAAACACTCAAAAATGAGAATGGAAGCTTTAATGTTATTGAATACTGTGTTGCCATGTGCAATATCTGTAGTCTGGATCATCACAGGGAGGGGGGGGGGGGAGGAAAAACGATTATTATTATTATTAAATTATACAAGTAGGTCATTTGTAGTATCTATTCCTTCTTCCAAGGGACTTGTGATACTCACTTGAGGTAACATCGTCATGACTACGGTTACCGGTCTCCATGTAAGGAGTTGAGAGTCGATCAAGTTGTTTTTAGTTCTTGTGCCAAGGATATATCTGGCGTGACATTTGTTAAAAAATAACAGAGAAAAGGATCTTGACTGAAGCAAGGGTTGCTAGTGCTAGATTTTCATGTATCTTTTATAGTTTATTTTGAAATTGAAACCTTTTTGTAAATTTGCATGTCCATTTTTTTCCCCATAACATATGACAAAAAGCCACTCAAAAAGGGAATGGAATTTAAGTGTATTGAATACTGTGTTGCCAGGTGCAATATCTTTTTTATGAATTTAAATTTATATTTTGTTTAAAAAAATTTTGGTTTTCTTGTTTTTAATCATTTACTGACAAGGTAATGCTTTGGAAAGTTTTGTGATTTGAGATGCTTATAAGGATTTACAGTAGATTTTTGGTCCTTTCGTCATCTTAAAAACCGATAAATTTGCTTTGACCGAAAGTTTCATTTGCGGAGGTCTTTGTGAATGAGTTAAAAGAAAATCTTCGAGGTAGAGTATGTATTTTCCATTTTTTTATTTCTTTTTTATTCACCGACAGGAAGATGCTGCTAAATCTTCCAAACCCGGAGATTATTTTTATGAGTAAAGTTACAAGCATCACCCACCATGGCTTACATCACTCTGGCGCCCTCGTTCTTACACCCGAAGTGCTCTTCGTGATCGGCGTCAGCGAGGACTCGCACCAGCAGGCGTTCCCGCTAGACCAGACACAGTGCTTCCCTCTGAGGGAGTCTGACGAGGGACTGAGATTCGTTGTCAGAGGTGCCTCCACCCCGATTACTAGCCCAGAGGTTGGTTAAAGTCGTCTCTCCGATTATACTGTCTGCTACAAATACAGCATAATTTGGTAGTACCCCCATCCTGAGAGCCTAACTAAGGAGGGTAGGGGGGTCTAAATGGTGGCCTGCGGAGATACTCCAGCCCATGACCAAATGTTATAACAGTCTGCTGAAATTAAGTTCTCCTAAATTATTAACAGCCAGAAATTGCAATAAAAAATTTGTTGCAGATTTTTTTTTATCTTTATCTTTTCTTTCTTCTTCCTGTAGGTTCCAGAAACATCCGATCTTATCGCCGACTTTGTGGATGTTTCGTCCAGTTTTGTCGGGTCAACGGACGAGTTGACCAACACCAGCGTGGGTGTGGTCCCCGAAAGCCCCACCAGCTCGGCGGACTCCTGGACGTTTACGTTCTTCATGAATTGCCACGTCAGGACCACATTCGTCAGTATCTTCGATAAAACGAAAAGACAGCTGCCCGAAGAGAGTTACTTGCCAAAGAATTTTTAAGAAAATTCCCACTTGTTGCTTGGATGCTCTTGTAACAACGAGTGTCTCCCTACCTCTCTGCTTATAACAAATGGGTACGGTTAAGACTGGGTAAGGCAGCATATCATTCAGGAAATCAATAGAGTAAAATAATTCAAGTCACATCGTTATTAATTGCAACACACCAATGGCAAATGTTCCAAAATGTGCCGTTGGACCTGCCTTTGCTTAGTAGAGGGCCAGACGATTTGATCCATGCAGCGTCCTCTGTTTTACAGGCAAATTGAAGAGAAAACTACGGAAGCTTAAAAGTGCCATCAACATAAGAAAAACTTTGCCCCATAAGTCAACATTTTTCAGTATTGAGGCAAAGTTTTCTTTTGTTGATGGCACTTTTAAGTTTCCATAGAAAACAGAAAAGACATTAATAACAGCAAGATGGACAGTTTGCTTTTTTCTCTCACTTCCTGTATTTTGTAAGTTAAAGTGTATTTACTTGATCCTTTCTGGAACAGCAACCTAGATTTGTGCAAGAACTGACAACAATTAATGAGCTAGTAATTAATACATCCATCAGAGTCTAACAATTTTGCTGACCAGGCACTTTTTCCATATTAGTAGTAATTATTGTTAATCACATACAAAAGTCAAAATAAGAATTTTGCAAATTTGCCAAAATTTATATCAAATTTTTCCTTAGTCAAGTTGATTGCTTTACAAAGCAGTGTTAGTTTCTAGTAGTATAAAATTATTAATAACAAAAAACAATAATTGTGCATAGAATCACATTTAGTGTGACCTAACTGTAAAGGGGAGGAGATAAAGTTTGGTACACCCAGATCTCCCTATTCCTGAATTTTGTTTTTTATCAACGGTGTCTCCTCTTATCAGAGATTAAAGCGTTTTTTAGACGTTTAAATTTTTTCTTGTTTTTGACAAGTTACTCTGTTTAAAATATCAAATTCTCTTGATATATGTAACTTTTAATTTTTGTTTGTTTGTTTGTACGTGTGTGTTTGTGTATGTGTGTCTGCGATTAATCATCATGAACAAAAACATAATAAACAAGAACGATAAAGAGCCTTTATAACAGTAGAAGTTAAAAACAATATAACAATAAAGTTTAATAAAAACAATGAAAGATTTAATTTAATATTAAATAAAATAAAGTATGATATAAAAACATGTGTCCTGGAAATTTATATATTCAAATATTGTGTTATGATTATTCCTCTTTTTTGCAACTTTTCTTTCTTGAGGAGACAATGTTTTGGTTACCATGGAAACATCTATTTTACTATTAATTTGATTTATAATAATACCATTTTTTTGTTTCTCATATTACTATTTATTTTCTGTACTGAAAGAAGTTTCTTTGTAATATATATATATATTGCATTTTTCTTATCATATCTATTGTAAATTTTGTGCGGAGAAAGGTGTAATAACAAAAACACTAATTATTTGCAATACATCTATGGTATCAGACACTCTTTAATTCGGAAGTTGATACCTTTCATTGCTTTTTCCTTCTTTTCTTACAATTTTTTGATTCCTTGCCAAATTGTAAAATGAATCTGCAATGCTACGTTGATGACATGCGTTCGTGCGCGTGTGTACAAGTGCGACATTTTGAATTATGAATGATAACTCAAAAGTTGAACTTCCTACTGACATTAAAATTTCTTCCACCATAGTGAATACAGGAACCCCTATTGTTTTAGTGTAGAGATCAAAAAGGTCAGTTGAGGTCAAAGTTTAAAAAGTCATACATTTTTACTGTTGTATAGGGGTGATAGTTTTTGGTATTCTTATTACGGTCAAGAGTACCAAGAGCTGGCTAATAGTTGGAGAATAGTTGGCAGAGAACATTGTCTGATATTAGACATGTCATGTTGTTGGGACACAGAGACTTTTCGTCTTTGTTAA
>JAIPMN010032726.1:0-19051 GCA_020650975.1 Apostichopus californicus
ACGACTGTCGAGCGCGGCTGTGCCATGAAATATCGCAAGGCGTAGACTAAGCTCCGCAGCCGTTGATTCAAACAATAAAGAAGAGTAAAAACATAATTAATGAATACAGCCGTTTTCGTTACAATACTCTATTATGCTAAATAGAAAGTCAAAATTTGATGCAATTTTCTTTATGTATACTTGACAATTACAATGCGGGTTTTTCGGACGCTTGCGCGGGTCAGCGGTATTGGGTGTTAGAATGCGGGTCCAACCCGCGAAATGCGGGTCAGTGGGTTCTGAAACCTGCGAACCCACATGTCCCAGCAATACAGCCGTGACAATCTCCCTCTAGCTCAAATCTGAGACGGCTCTGGCCGAAAAAGTAGAAGCGCGCCATCACTTCGATGCATGATATTACGTTGTCACATGAATTTATGCCGTTGGAGTAAAAGTTGTTGTTTGAAAAGCTGATGTACATCTTTATTACGTTAAGGAAAATAGCGCCGTCATCATCTGTTCTCAGCTTGTTATCAATGCAGTTTACGTAGACTTCACGTGTGCTTACGTTGTTATCGTTTGAGGTTGACCCCGTCAATAAAATAATAAACGATGACATTACAGTAAAATGATGTTAATGTATATTTTTGCTTCGTTGTTATACTATTTTACGTAGCTGCTGTATACAATTATGTTGTTATTGCACATAAGTATAACATCATTACATCAAATCACGTCGTCATTTGAATTTATATAGTCATCAATGTAATAAACGTTGTTGTTGTTTGATTTTTTCCCTTTTTGCGTTCCATAGCACGTACACATATCCGCCTGCACACTCATCCATTATCATCGAAACCAAAAAGCAAGTCATATTCTGAAACGGAAGTGACGTTGAGGTCGACTAGGTATGTTGTCGAAACACTGAAACGAGAGCCCTAGCCGTCCAATTACAGTTACAGCGAGGGTCTCATTTTTTTACCTGGTGTGCCTAGGGTACCGTGCTGTGGGAGAAACTGGTTATTTGTAATAACAAAAAATTTGGCAGAGGCAGTGCATCGATGTTGCCGAAAACGTGAGTTTAATCATAAGCTAAGTATAAGCCTTTTCGAAGACTACGCATATGCTAGTCTAGTTAAAGTGAAACTGCACGTATCATCCTTAGAGTGACCTTTACTCCTTTAGTCTAGGCGTAGTGTTCGTCTTACACGACTTAGTCAGAGGTGCTAGGCCTACGTTAGGATAGACATTTTATGGAAACCTACTGTCACAGTAGTCTAGTGGTAGTAGTATCGGAAGGATTGATTCGGTGAAGCAAAATAAAAGAATAGAACGTAGGCAGAATAACTCTGCCTACGTGTTAATACAAAATTACGAATAGGCCAGCACATCACAGTTTCTTCTCCGAACATGCTTATTTGCAGAATACCCAACAACAGATTATGAATATGACTGGGAAATCCCTAGGCTATAGTAAACACCTGGACTCAAAAAAATATTTTTAAAGTACTCAAATTTGGAGACCATGACTAAGAACCTACTCGCCAAAACGTAAAATTCATGTGCCACTATGATTGTTGTTCAAGTGTCCATAGTACAGATCAACAACATTAATACTTTCTCTAAACTAAGGTTAGGCAGATACTACGGTTGACGCATTGGCCGTGGTAAAATGAAAATTCCAACAGGAAAATTTCATTGGTTGCTTGACTTTTGGTTTTTGAGAGTGGGTTAGGTATCAGTGCTATTTGGCGTGACGTTTTTCTTCACGTAAAAAGTACAAGAACAGTAGGATGTATCAGGTTGATTCAGTTAAGGTGAGAAAGTACTTGGCAAGTGGTATGTTTTACGTAGAACGTGGTAACAAAACATGGTCCACACAAATAAGTTTAAAAAACATCAACACCCCACTGTTGGTTACTGTACAACCTAAACAAGAATGCTTTGAAAATCAAGAACGTTAAGAACATATGGAATATAGAATGGGAACCATATCAATCTCTAAATCACTGAGTTAAGTTCTGCCTCAGTAACTCAGCTACCTACAGTAGATACCCATGATCTGGCTGCTAAACTTCTGTAGTTTGGACCTGCTCACAGGTTTAGTAAATATATCAGAAATATTTGGGTCTGATGGAATATAAACAAGTTGTTTGACACCTCTCTAGACTTCCAACCCAATAAGGTGCTACCTAATATCTAGATGTGCTTGGACCTCTGGTGGTTAACAGGTTTTTAGCTATAGCTAAGGCCCCTTGGTTATCACAATGCAGCAAAACAGAGCTTACCAATTCAAAATTTGTCATACTTCTCCATAGCCATACTATAAATTTAGCTTCTTGTGTAGCAGCTGCTATCATCATATATCATCAGCTTTGCATGTGGACAAAGCAGCTGTTTAGTAATATTCCACGATATCAGTGTATTCTCAGTAAATTGGAAACTTTAACTAACTTTTTCATTTTAAATCTAGAGGCTAAACCCCTTTTGACATCCTCTAGATTATTCCCTATTGGTTGTAATGGTGATATCATCACCCAGACAAGAATTATGGTAATATCATTTTCTTCATATTTAGCATGTATGTACACACAAGTGATTGAGAGTAACCCCCATCCTCAGCAAAGTATGAATGCAACAGGCTATTCTTATTCCGACCACTTTGCTTAAGACCATAAACAGTAGTGACTTCTTCAGTCTACAGACCAACTTTTCACCATTCTTACTAGTGTTTACATGGGTCAAAAAATCGGAACCGGGTACCCGAAAAAAATTGTTTACCCTCGTGTATCGCGATTTTGAAGAAATTATTTGATTCATATGTATAATCCATTCAGTATGCAACCAATATGTAATTTCTTGAAAATCACGATACCCGAAGGTCAACAATTTTTCCGGGTACCCGGATACCCGACGGGTAACGGCTCTCGGGTACCCGATTTTTAGGAACAGTGTAAACACTATTTAGGTCTGAAACTAATTACGTTGTTCCGAAAACTAGGATGAAGACCTTCGGTAATCAGGCTTTTTCTGTGGCAGGTCCAAGGGAGTGGACTAGCGTACAGTACCACTGAAATTCAGTTGTGTCGTTCCTTCATTAGTTTCGGAGCAAACGTAAAACACACCTGTTCCCAGTTGCATTTCACTAGTACATTAGCATTTTCTGGTAGGAGGTTTAATCTCTTGTGAGAAATGACCAGGCCAAGCAGTACTGAAAAGTTTCTCCAAAGGTACGCTTGTTGTAGGGATGCACAGAAGCTTCCTAGCACGTTGTTTTTCCACCATCCAGGAAGTCATTCAACTGCCAGGTATTTCCTGGTCCAACAGATGGCCATGTCAGTTAAAAGTTTGAAGGTTTAAGGTCTTGTATGATCAAACATTTTTTTTACAATGTAAACTGTAAAAAACAGCAGACAAAATCAGTTTCAAAGAGAATGGAGTCTTGTGTGAGGTGACTTTAACACACTTAGCCCATGTTAATTGCCACACTCTGAGCATCAAGGGATCAAAGTTTGCCATTTTCAAGACTGATGTATATAGTACTAGATAATTAGGTTTTGGCTGTAAAATTTAACATATTTCAGAGCACTTCAACAAGCAATGTCATGTAATTTTTATTTATTTTTTTTCAATTTCTTTATTCCAGTATAAATTAAAAAATTTATAAATAGGACACATAATAATGATACAAGACTTAAAAAAATTTACAATCATGAAAGCATGAAAAAAAAAGAAATAAGATGGAGGATTAGAAGTTTGAAAGATTACAAGGATTATAACAGAGATAAGAACCCATTTTAAATATAAATGGCTGCTCTGTAGATAAATGAGTTCTTAAAAAGCATAAATCTAAAAGTTAGCATGATAATAGGATTTTGTAGATTGTACTTGTTGGTACTATTGCACAAAGAGATCAACTCGGAGTGAAGTGGGTGATCTTTGGAACTATAGATGTATATTCTTAGCTAGTCTTATGAATTCATTTCTAGCAGCAGAGTTTACTTTACCAGCCAGGCTTTCATAGTCGAGATTAAATATATTTGAGCAGTATTTCAAGAAACTTGTCCTTTTCAAGTAGAAGGTGATACCAGACAGGAACTGCATACACAATCACTGGCAGAATTGATAAGTTGAAAACCTTATCTCTTACATTAGAATGAAATAAGGAGTAAATGCCAACGTTGATACAATATAACACACCTTAGAGTTAGACATCATTTTAGATAAATGGTTAATAAGTTAACTTCGCGTCAATATCAACAAGTACAGTACATAGTATGAGATACCCGCTCAACAATGGAGCCTTGAACATAAGTTTTCTGATCCCTGGTCTGACTCCCACTGTAATCTTTGATTCCTCTGAATAACCTTTCTGTAGCTTGAATTGTCAGGGCCATCCTTGTAAAAAATTAGCCAACCAATGGATAAGCCATGGCTCATCGATAAAACTACACAAACCTTGGATTAAATGATTTTGTAAAACCATATTAAAAGCACTTTAAAAATCTAAAAATAAAACTTTTAGTGACTGTTGTACCATCCTTGTAAAAAATTAGCTAACCAATGGATAAGCCATGGCTCATCGATAAAACTACACAACCTTGGATTAAATGATTTGTTAAAACCATATTAAAAGCACTTGAAAAATCTAAAAATCAAACTTTAGTGACTGTTAACAGTCACTACAATTGTGTCACTCTGATTTAAACCAGAAACAACACAATGTACGAGCTTGAGTATAGCAGGTTCCGTCTTTTTTGTAGGCAAACTGATTTTTATCACTGCGTGATATGATGGCCTGCGTCAAGTATGGAAATAATCATTTTTGCATACAGTTAAAACCAATGCTGGACATGTCAATTAGTCTAAAATCGTTTACAGATGTTTGAATAGAGATTTTAGGCACAGGTGATGCTTTAGCATGCTTTCATAGGGACGGAATTGAATTCTCTTTTAAACTTACATTATATAAATTAGTGAATTCGGTCAGCTAATTCTTCAGAGCAATACTTGTACACCCACCAGGGAATTTGATCAAAACCAGACACAATTCCTATCTTATCTTAACAAGTCCAAATTGTCTTTTTACATCTTTCTCTTGTATTACTGGTGGTTCAGCAGTTGATAGGTCTGGTAGTATAAGTGAAATACCTTTGCTCAAAGCATCATTATAACGTCCGAAGTGTTGACTTGATTTTGGCCAAACTCATCATTTACCAAGTTTCTATGCTGGTCATTTGGTTTCAGTATTGATTTGAGTAGATCCCAGAGAGACTGCTTGTCTGTTGTTACCTTTTGGAAGTATTCATTCCTCCTCTTGAACACATTTATTTATTTATTTATTTATTTATTTATTTATTTATTTATTGTCTCTCTAGCCTGTTCCGTAGAGCAGTGTCACCATCATCAATTGCTTCCTCTTTCTCTTTCTCCAACTGTTTGATCTTATCATCGGCTGACAATCTCTTCATGACTTCTGAGTGTCACATTGCCCTATAAGGGATGCAGATGTCAGTGGTAAAATTGATGTAAGATGATACTACTTGTGTCAATTCATCTAGTGTGTCACACGTATCTGTTGAATCCAACATCACTCGTAAATTGTCAACATTACTCTTCCTGGGGTCTCTTTCCTTTGGTCTTGGGTATCTTTTGAACTTCTCGATAAAGTTGTGTGTATCGTGGCATAATTAGAACACTGAAATGATCTGATGTAGGATGCATTTTCTTGGCAGTGAAGTACTGTAACTCCAACCTTTAACATACAAAGCATCCAAAATGGTGTTAGATCTTGGGAAGGTGACAAAATTTATGAGGTTCTTGTAGCCCATTGTTTCGAGGAACGGTAAATGGTCCCTGTTGAGATCCCCAACAGTAATGATTTATGAACGCGGATTCTCCTTTAAAATTGATGTTAAAGCATTTTTCAACGCGGCGTTCGAAACCGTGCAGTTTGCTGAAAGGCAAGTGTACACATTTACGATAGTAATGTTTGATATGTTACTGCAGTGGCGTAGGAAGGTACTTTTGAGTGGGGGGGGTGAAGACTGATGGCCGGCCTGGGGAGGGTTCTGATTTTTTTTGCATTTCCAGGTGGCCTCAGATGCAATTTGGTGCAATAAAGCACACTTCAACACCCACTCCATTTTGTAAATAATTTTGCATTTTCACCTGGCCTTAGATGCAATTTGGTGCTCCAAATGAGATTTTTTTCTCATTTGGAAAAGAAAAAGGGGTTTTCTGACTTGCGGAGCGGGGGGGCGGAATGATACTTCTGCCCTTCCATATTTTTCACTGGGGGGGCTGGCGCCCCCCAGCCCCCCCGGTTCCTACGCCCTTGTGTTACTGGGCAGAAACCGAGTTCGAGCTCTCACAGCAAGTAACTCAATGTCTGGTGCTGACAAGGTGAAACACACTTTGGGAGTATTGGTAGACCAATCCTTCGATATGTAGGTCATCAAACCACCGCCATTAGCGGTGAATCCGAGATCTTGGCGGAACATGTGGAAATTCTGCATTTGTAGAGCCTCGTCAGCAACTTGGTGTTGAACATTCTCACCTTCCCATTTGTTTCCAACTTTTTGAAGTTTCGTTTCTTGCAAGGCAATAAACATAGGTTCGGCATATTTCCAACTGTCTGTTCTAGATGTATAAATTCTCCCCTGAAGACTGTTAATATTTGACGAAAAGCCATAAGGAAAGATGAAATTTGATGCCTTTGTGTGCTTTAACCTCTCCTGAATACCGGCTCCTGCGCCTCTACGCCTGCGAACAATGTTAAGTTCCTTTAATCTATTGATCACCGTGGCCTTAGTTCAAAATCGGTCATGTGTGACCTTATACTTCGTAGTGTATCTGGGCTGTAAGTAAGTCTGGGGTTATCCATGTTCATGTGTCTTAGGCTATGCGGGTAAAGGCCTGTAGTTAGGCAAACAATCGTGATGGTAATGAGTTAAATAATAAACTCAGGAAAACTTTGCATCCTCATCCTTTTATAATCCAGAAAAGCAAAGCGAAAGTTGTTAGTCCTGATGTTACATTTGACGTTGTACAGCGATGAGTAACAAGACAATTTAATTAGTAAAAACATGAGAAAAATGTGAGAGCGAAAATAACTATCGTGTCAGCTCAGTGAGGAGCGCCACCAAAGATGTCATTCTTTGTCATTTGTCATTCTTTTAACAAAGGGGGTTGGTGGCAGAGCTGATTTGATAGCGCAACTTAGAAAAAGTGTTTCTCAAGAACCTACAAAGACATGAATTTCACATACAAAGACATGTATTCCACATACAAGACATTTTTTCTGGACATATCATTATACATTTTCAATGAGATAGTTTTGCATTAAAATTGTATAATGATATTGTTAAATAAATTCCTTGATGCCCACAAGAATATATAATTACAAATATATTTAGTGGTCAAGGGGGTCATCTATCCTAATTCCACTTAATTTTATTTTGTGGCAAGACAGGCAAGTAATCACCAAACATTCTTGCTCTGGTTAATTTTATGGATCGATCAGATAATGACGAACAGAAAACTAACGTATAGTTACATATTTCGATCAATCTCTTCCCGGTCTACGGACACTTACGAACAAAATTGTTCTAATCACTCTAAAATGCATTAGAAGTCATGAAAATAGCTGCAACTCCCATCAAAATCCAAAGATTGACCATTTTACAAGTCTTTTCTCAATTCTAGTTTTATTTATGAATATATAGTAGCTAATTATGCACATTGATGATGTAAAGGGAGCGAGTGACTAAATTTTATGCCATGTTATCCCTTTGCTTTTCACATTGTTTGCACATATTTGATGAGTTTCCCAGTGTTCTCAAAACTTGAAATGTGTGCATCTTGATAAAGAAAAGAGCTTTTCAAAAAGTTTTGAATGAGATTATCCTACAACAAATGTACTGAATATGGGGCAAATTAGCTAGGCAGAGTAACATTCTAGTACTTTAAGGGCTGAATATGTATTAATGTGTAATTTATCTGAAATGAGCCTAATTCAGGTTTTTTTTATTTACTACAATGCAGATAAAGATCGGAAGATGGCTCAAGAAAGTCCAGAATCCAAAAAACTTAGAATGGCACGGTCCATTCCTACCTTCTTTGACTCAAGTAGGCATAGACCGTCTGTCATATTTGATGATTATGCTGATACTGTGTCAAAGTTCTCCTCACAAGGACATGGATATGGCATGGTTGGAGAAGGCAAGAGTTTGGCGGTTTTCACAAGTGGAGGAGACTCGCAAGGTAGCCTACTGTACAACATTCATGGTGCTCTAATGTACAGTATATTGTAGGCTCTATCATCGTTTTAAATTACTTCCAAAAGTAAAACCCTTGCAATGTTGGATTTTTTCATCATTGATAACTCTTGCATAATTAGTCTATTCTCATTTTGTTTGTAATTAAATACCAAAGGACACATCGGTGCACTTAAATACAAAATGATTTCCCTTTTCAGGTATGAATGCGGCTGTGCGGGCTGTTGTGAGAATGGGAATATATGTTGGCTTCCGTGTGTTTGCTATCCATGAAGTAAGTATGAAATGGTAAAATAAATTTAGCAAATTAACTGTTCTTTTCTATTACACATACCCATGTGTGGCATATACACTCTTTGATGATAAACGTACTGTAGTTCAGTCTTGCAGCCTTTTCCTTACAATAAAAATGTGTTTACAGCTGTGTGTTATCTTCCTATACAGTATGTTTTAAAAAGATCAATATATTAAGCTTTTAAGAGTGTTACAAAACAGTGATTTGCTAAAATGTTCACAGAGTGCTAATTTGTTAATATACTTAGCTAACATGAAGGTTTTCTGAAGATGGGAGCTTTTCATCATACGGTGTACTCCTAGCTTACACTTCAGTTTGATATGAAAGAGTGCAATTCTGTGTTTTATTGCTACATTCAAACTCAATTGAAAGGTAATAAAGACAATGACCCTGTTCCTCTCTGTATTGTAGGGCTATCAAGGAATGGTAGATGGAGGTGACCATATCCAAGAAATGGGATGGAAAGATGTCTCTGGAATCATCCAATTGGTATGTACAGTACATTTATCATTGTTCGACAGTGGTCAATTGTTACTGCTATAATTCAATTATGGAGTGGTCAGGTGATCTACCGTTACTGGTGGGTTAAAAATTGTCTCAACTTTTAGATACTTCAGCCAAAGTTGTAGTGAGTACAATGGGTACTGTAAACTTTTTTCTTGGTAGTGATTTATTCATATACAGTAAACGATTATGGTCATAGAAACAACAATTGTCAATAGCAAAGACAATACACCTAGAATTCTAAACTTTGGCACTCAAAATTTCAGGCACATACATTGTTAGCTATTGCTGTTTGACTGGGTCTCTTTCTTACCTTCCGAGCACTAGCTGGTGTTTATCTCTATGGTACTATGTGACCCTGTTTAAAGCTTTACACCTAATCACTCCCGAACTGTTCTCATCCAACATTACTTTATAAAATGCTTTTTAACTTCAAATCCGTTAACATTTATATGAACTGGTTATAGTGAATTCCCTCATGGTATGTTTTGGTATATATAGGAGAATTTGTCTGCGAGTTCCTCTATTGCGGAACATTTTTCAGTGATTTGTATGGTCTCCCCAATAAACCATAAATGAGGAATGATGGGAAAACCTGTATCCTTTATCCTTTCCAAATTTTCAAATAAAACAAACTATAGAGTATCAATAAAGAATAAAACATTTTTTGCTTGATAGTATATAAACTTGCCCTACTGGATAGAATGTACTGTAACTCATTCATCTAAGTTTGGTTATGGATGTTTTGATGATAACAATATGGTTGACAACACAGTTACTAAGTTAATAGTAAATAGTAATGGCACTTGGTTTATGTTGTGGCATATTTTTCTATGATTATGATATAACTTGGAAAAATCAATGCTGGCCTCTTTTCCTTTGCTTGCTTGTAATTTATCTAATATTTAATGTCTGCAAAATGAGGCAAAGTACGTTACAGAAGTGTCCTACTGTAGTTGTAAGGTTAGCACAAGTTTAAAGCATACATTTATTTCATTCAGCTGTTCCGTTTTCGTGTATCAGTATATTGTTGTACTTGCATTTTATATGGTTTTTGGTTCCTTGCTTTTTGCAAAGCAAGGAACCTATGCATTCAACTTTGCGTGTGTGTGCGTGTGCGTGCGTATGTATGTGTGTGTATGTGACGCTTGCTTGTGTACACGATATCTCAATAAGGAAATGATGTATCAGTATCAAACTTGGTGGGTGGATAGCCCATAGTAATAGGAAGATCCCTATTGTTTCTGGTGCCTACAAAGGTCAGTTATGGTCCAAAAACCCAAAATATTAAAACTGCAATAACTCCCAGTGCCAATGTGCGACACGGTTGATATTTTGGGACAAGTTGTGAACTGGTTAGGGGAATATTTTCAAACTTAACGGTCATGTGATATGAGGTCACCAAAGGTCAATTAATGTTAAAAAAACAAGTATTTTTGCGATAACTTGAGAACGAATTGTCCGTTAGGGTTGGGAGTTGCTTCAATGTAATCCAATTATCGACCCGCATCTGGGTGACCCTTGACCTCAATTTGACCTCTGGTGACCTTTAAGTGTTTTGGGGATTTTTACAGTTTTGATGCTATTTTCAGATGTCAAAGGAACCTTCCGATCAAAAATGTCAATGAGTTGACGCCCGGTTGAGCTTTGTGTGTAAAGCTATACGAGGTCAAAGTTAATTTTCAGACATTTAATGCAATAACTCCCAGTGCCAAGGTGTGACACGGTTGATATTTTGGGACAAGTTGCAAATGGTATAGAGGAATATTGTCAAACTTAACGGTCATGTGATCCGAGGTCACCAAAGGTCAAGTAATGTTAAAAACTAGTATTTTGGGGGAGAAAATGGGCAAAGATAAAGATGTTTGAATTTTTATAGTTTTGATACTATATTCACGTCTCACCAATCAAAATGTCAATGGGTTGACCCCAGGTGACCTTTGTGTCTGAAGTTATATGAGGTCAAAGTTAATTTTCAGACATTTAGTGCAATAACTCCCAGTGCCAAGGTGTGACACGGTTGATATTTTGGGACAAGTTGCGAATGGTATAGGGGAATATTTTCAAACTTAACGGTCGTGTGATCCGAGGTCACCAAAGTTATCATATCTGTTGACCCGCTTGTAGGTGACATTATATAAAATTTGCTACATTTTTGACGTTATATTCAGCTCTCAAAAGTGCCTTCCAATAAAAAATCAGATCACAATTTGTGATCACAAAAGTGTTTGCTATAGTGTTGGTTACTATATGGGTGCATGTAGGACCACAATTACTTGGACTATTTGAGCCCAATCTTGCTATGATAATATTATGTGTATTGTCATATACCCTTACGCAAGGAACCACAGTGCCCTTGGGCTCTTGTTTTATTAAGTGTTTACACGGGTCCAGGAACTGGGTACCCAAGAGCCGTTACCCGTCGGGTATCCCAAGTACTGTACCCGGGTACCCGGAAAATTTGTTGTTCACCCTCGTGTATCGTGATTTTCAAGAAATTACATATTGGATGCTATACTAGATGAATTATATTCTCTACTGACAATGTTTTCATGATCAAATACATAAGATTAGGTATACAACCTTCCTCAATGATTTCTATTTGCTATTGTTTCTTTCATTAACTTGTTAATAACTTCATATAATTAACATCACTTCTTACATCACACTGCCGCCACTGCTTATGTTTGCTCTCCACCTCTATTGGATCAGACCATATAAATATCCAATTTAGGTCTTAAAAAGTTTTTACTACTATCTATTATGCAGGCCCAGGGTTCGCATTAGGTGGCTGGATTGCACGATTCCCGCAACTTGATCGCATTTGGAATCACCGTTTAGTAAAAAGCCACTTTTTATTAGTTATCCCGTCTATAATCCATTAGTAACATCTCGTCAATTTCCTTGTCAGTTTTTCCTTCTATGAAATAATTGAATGAAAAAATAATGAGAATTCTGTCAATTCTTCCACATGGTAGACTAACACAACACTAAATTAATGGGGAAATCTAGCCTAACCATCTGTTTATTCGCTGAAATTATGACGCAGTTATAAGATATCCATGGATTACTTTCATTATTGCTGTTACGTTCGACCACATGGTTGCCTAACACCACACTAAGTCAATGGGGGTATCTAGCCTAGCCATCTGTTTATTAGCTGAAATTGTGACGAAGTTATAAAATATCTATGGAATACTTTCGTTATTGCTGTTATCTTCGACCACATGGTAGCCTAACACCACACTAAGTCAATGGGAAATCTGCCTAACAGTCAGTTTGCCAATTTTTTTTTTTTTAAAAATCACTTTGCGTAGGATTCGGGTAATAAATTAGGAACCGGGTAGTATCGTGTCGGGCGGGTAACCGGGTATCCGGATAACCCGTGCAAACACTAATATATACTGTGATAGTATAGTAGTTTCAGCATATACTGTACTCAAGCGTTGTTTTGTGTGCATTGGTACTAAAAGGGTATCTGTGATAGTATAGTAGTTTCAGCATATACTGTAATACCACAAGGTTATCTGTGATAGTATAGTAGTTTCAGCATCTATACTGTACTCAAGCGTTGTTTGTGTGCAGTGGTACTTAACTATGAGGGAATCTGCATAGTGGCAAGTCTGACCATGGAGTCCTTCATGGTCTGACTCTGCTGGGGTGCATGTGTGACATCATGAAAACGTTGCATTGTGGGTAATTTAAACAAAACATGGCAACTTGCCGAGAATGTGTGTGAGATTTCCTTAAAAACATGTGTTTCCCTAGTTATTGAGTTTTAATACTTTTTAATGGTATCCTTGTGATTGTATATCTGAATTTTGGACACTGCTTAAGGGCTTTACAACAGTTGTCCTTCAAGTGAATGAATTTCTTTGTTCATTTTCATTGTTCCAATATTGAACAGGGAGTTCTAAATGGCAGCTCCCTGATTGTATGTACATTGAAGTTTGCAGTATATACTGTAGGCTGTTGATGTGCAAGAAAAACGCAGTAAAAAATTGTTTAAATACAATTTATAAACAAAATGGTTTTCATAACATAGTCAAATATACTGTATAGATTTTTGTGTAAACAGCATTAAACATTTTGCTTGTACATACTCACCGCAATGAGCATTCCCACCACAAGTACATGTATACAATACTGTACTTATTAAAATTATATATTCTGTATTCTGTTTTGTATATGTATTCTGTTTGCAAATACTGCTTTGGTAAGGAATAATTTAATTAGCTTTAAGACCATGCCTTACATAAATAACCAAGCCCGAGAGTAGTATATATACGAACAGATTGCCCCATACAGTATTCTGAATCAGACGTAATATGATATCTGTCAAGGGTAAGCCCTGGATGATGAGGATGATGTTGTTTAAATACAGTAATATGAGTTCTTCTCAGGCAAATGTCTCTCAGGCAAATGTCAGCAACATACCCACACATGTACTGTATTTCTACTGTATGTATCCTTCACATGTACAGTATACATGTCTGAAGTCACATCTGAGTTACAGTATTTAATTAAAGTTTCATATTACCCAATACAGTAGCAGTGAACACAAATGGTCTACAGACACTATGCCTTTATTAATAAATGTGCAAGCTAGACAGGTCATACTGTTATTTACTGCCATTCTCTAGGGGTTTACCAGTGTATGCATGTCGCAGTGCATTTTGTAAACTATCTTTATGTGTATACTCAATTGAATGGATGTAATATAGGGCCAAAAAGACATGTGTCTATAGCTGCATTTGATGCTGGTAACAAGTCTGATGTAATGGCAACATTTATCATGTCATGAAAACATTGAATTCAATACCAAAACACGAAAAGTTGCCTTTCTCTGTCTTCTTTCATTAGTGTTCCAGTTAAATTCTTATTTTTGAACATTTCAAATAGATTTCTTTCCCAGGTTTACCGTGCACACTCCTGCACTATGTGAGAGCACTGGTAGCCATGTGAATATTTAGTCATTGGCATGTAACACACAATATATGCTGATGTAATCATTCGCCATCCTCATACCTCCTCTCCCATCCCTCCTACCCTATCCCCCCCTCCATGCATCTCCTATCCCTCCACCTCTCCTCTCCCATCCCTCCTCCATTCCTATTTCATCCCTTCACCTATCCTCTCCCATCCCCCCCCCCCACTCCTTTCCTATCTCTCCACCTCTCCTCTTTCATCCCTCCACCTCTCCCATCCCCCTCCATTCCTATTCCATCTCTCCTCTCCCATCCCCCCACTCCTTTCCCATCTCTTGACCTCTCTCCTCTTTCATCCCTCCTCCACTCCTCTCCGATCCCTCCACCTCTCCTCTCCCATCCCTTCACTTCTCCTGCCCCATCCCTCCTCTCCCCGTTTCCATTCCTCCCTTCTTTACTCTCCCTTCCAAGTAAGCCACTATGCATAGTATATAGTTCTCATGTGAACAATGTCCTACTGTAAGTCATTAATATTCCTATTGAATGCTTCTGTCATTGACAGGATATTACATGTACTGTTTTCTTTGAATAGTGTCAGCTCCAATTTGTTGGGTAATACTGTACAGGGTCATGTGCAACCTGGACACATACTGTACTGTACTGTACATGTTGCAACTAATCTCATAGTTATTATACAACAGACAGTATTACCTCTACTGTACATTAACTGACTCCATCATCAGTATGTTTACTATTACACATTTGTAGAATGTAGTGTTTCACAGACTGCAGTCTTCTCTCTTTTATCTGTTTAATTCTAAAGGCTTCGAAAAGAAGTAAAGTCCAGGCAAAGTAAAAAGGAGTGACTAGATCTTTAAGAAGTACACTAGCTACTTGTCTTATTTTCAATAATAGTCTGGTACATGTTGTATAGTCTTTAGGGGCCAGGGTGAGGTGGATGGGAGGGGGGGGGCAGGGGAGGTAGAGAGCAGGTGACATCACCACTGATGCTCAGTAACTGTACATTGTCTTTGGTTGGTGTAAAACTACATGTATTATAGGGGCCAGGGTGAGGCGAGGGAGACGAGGCATTATAACTGATATTCTGTAGGTGTACATTGCATTTCTAAAAGGACACATTCTTTTCATACCTAGGGAGGGACCGTCATTGGCAGTGCCAGGTGTAAGGACTTCAGGCAACGAGAGGGCCGTTTGAAGGCAGCCAAAAACCTCATCAAGCACTGCATCACCAATTTGGTGGTTATCGGGGGAGATGGAAGTCTGACGGGGGCAAATCTGTTTCGAAATGAATGGTCAGACTTAGTGGAGGAGCTATTACAGAAAGGTGAAGTTGATAAAGTTGAAGCTGAGGAGTGTAGGCATTTAGCAATAGTTGGCATGGTAAGTGCTTCATCTAATATCCTGTTAAACAAACTAAAATGGGAGTAAAACTGCTGGCATTGTTTTGATGCTGGGTGGAAACTCTTCAAATCAACTCTTCAAACCAGACATTGGTCAAGAAGAATAGGTGATAAATGTTATGTTTGGAACTACTGCAAGCCTATGTCATAGACATATTCTAGCAAGAAATTACTTTCCTGTATGTCCAGTATATCCTGCAAATGTTTCCTTCTTTCTTTTTTTTACTTTCATCAGGTGGGTTCTATAGACAATGACTTTTGTGGTACTGACATGACTATAGGAACTGATTCTGCTCTACATAGAATCATTGAGGCTGTAGATGCTATTTCCACCACAGCACAAAGGTAATCAATGGCATGGTCTGCTGACATATAATAATATCTCATAGATTACTGACCTTGTTTAACTACAACAGTATTTACACATGCTGTGATTTCTTAGGGCTCATTTTCATACTGTATTTAAAGGGAAATGCTGGAGAAGGGGGGTGGGTGTATAAAGGAATATAAGAGGGAATAGTAAGGGAGAAGATAGATGGGTGGAAGAGGTGGGGGATGAGTTGAGTACACCGCTAATCAATCTAAGGTTAAAGCACTTCTTGGCTCACCCTTTGGCCCTCACTTACTGTAGCTAGTTGCAGCATGGTATGCACATCAAAAGGAGTATATAAATTATACTTGAACAAAAAATGGCAGCTGGTTACACTAAATTTTCCACTGATTCCACAGAAAGCCCTCTGAATCAGAAGCCACCTTTATTAGAACATTCCCAATCACTGGTTTATTGGTTTCGATCATAATCGTAACCTATGCATTCATGCATGCGGAGAGCGTGTATGTGCGTGTGTGTGTGAAGCCTCGCTTGTAAACACGATATCTCAAGAAGGGAAGCTTGGACCAATCTACAGTAACATTTGGTGTTTATGAGTACCACATTGAGTAGAAGAACCCTATTGTTTTGTGGGGAGGTCAAAGGCACTTGGGGTCACCAGGGGCCAAATAGTGAAAACGATATCTCAAGGAGGTAAGCTTGGACCAATCTCATATTTTGTGATTAGGAGGACCACAATTAGGAGCAAAAGCCTATGTTTTTTGTGGAGGTCAAAGGTCATTTGGGGTCACCAGGGGTCAAATTGTGAAAGTCTTGTAAACACGATATCTCAAGAAGGAAAGCTTGGGAGAACCTCATAAATAGTGTGTAGAAGTACCACATTCAGTTAAAGAAGCCTATTGTGTTTGGTCAAGGCCATTTGGAGCCATCAGAGGTCAAATCGTGAAACCCTTGTAAACATGTACACCCTCACCGTACATTATGTCAGATTCATGAAGAAACCTGCTCATGTTACATCATCGGAACCACAATGCATTTTTGCATTCTGGTTAGTTAATGAATATTGTATCTCATCCTTAAAGGGACTATATTAGCAAACCCAAAATTGCTAGATGTACTATCTTTAGTAATTGTACATTTTATGAGTTTCTTTTGCCTTTGGAACAATTATTTCCAAAAATATTGCAATAGTGACACTAGAAGAGAAGTAGTCTACCAATAATAATATTTTGGTGCTATTTTGTTTTGTTTTACTAAATGAAAATAGTGAAAATTACTACCATAGTCACTAGTCAGCATTATCATAGATAGAAAAAAAAATGTTAAATCAATTGTTTATTTACAGCAAGAAGACTTTGTTAGTATGGAAAGTCTAGAGGGCCTGATGTTTTGATCCTAACAGGATCATCTTCAGAAGCTAACAGACACATTAAAAGAGGTGGATAGACAGTCAACTAAATTGAACCAATGAAGAATGAATATAGTAAAAGTAGATGGAGCTGTTTTTGTTTGAATTTGCCTCTGAAGAAGATCCGGGCAGGTTTGAAACGTCAGGCCCTCTAACTTTGGTACATGGAGCATGTCTTGGTGAATTCGGATTGTGGGTGAGCGTGTGTAGGTTTGGTGGAATACACTCAGGCTTTCTTGCACAGGCTCTCAGGAATGATTTTCCACGTTGTCGGTTAACATTTATCTGTGTGTTATTTTTCCCTTCTTCGACAGCCACCAAAGAAGCTTTGTGATGGAGGTCATGGGTCGTCACTGTGGTTACCTTGCTTTAGTTGCTAGTCTTGCCTGTGGTGCTGATTGGCTCTTCATACCAGAAGCTCCACCTGCCGATGATTGGGAAGATAAATTATGCAAAAAATTATCCCAGGTAAATACCATAGGACATCAGCATTGAAGAAGAAGAGCTAATCTTGTTGTAAATCTTATATATATTATAGAAATATACATATTATAAATATTAATATTATAAATAATATAAATCTTATGGCACGTCCCCTCCCCATACCCGGAAAACAGCTGGACAAGAGTATCCTTACAGATTCTTACAAATTTAGTCAAATTGAACTATGAAGATATTAGTCTTATACCAATGGTGAGACCATCTAATATACACTCTAAGATATTAGGGACACATGCCAATGGTGAGACCATCTAATATATACTCTTAAGATTTTAGGGACACATACCAATGGTGAGACCATCTAATATATACTCTAAGATATTAGGGACACATACCAATGGTGAGACCATCTAATATATACTCTATGATATTAAGGACACATACCAATGGTGAGACCATCTAATATATACTCTAAGATATAAGGGACACATACCAATGGTGAGACCATATAATATATACTCTAAGATATTAGGGACACATACCAGTGGTGAGACCATCTAATATACTCTAAGATATTAAGGAAACATACCAATGGTGAGACCATCTAATATATGCTCTAAGATATTAGGGACACATACCAATGGTGAGACCATCTAATATATGCTCTAAGATATTAGGGACACATACCAATGGTGAGACCATATAATATATACTCTAAGATATTAGGGACACATACCAATGATGAGACCATCTAATATTTACTCTAAGATATTAGGGACACATACCAATGGTGAGACCATCTAATATATACTCTAAGATATTAGGGACACATACCAATGGTGAGATCATGTAATATATACTCTAAGATATTAGGGACACATACCAATGGTGAGACCATCTAATATATACTCTAAGATATTAAGGACACATACCAATGGTGAGACCATATAATATATACTCTAAGATATTAGGGACACATACCAATGGTGAGACCATATAATATATACTCTAAGATATTAGGGACACATACCAATGGTGAGACCATTTAATATACTCTAAGATATTAAGGAAACATACCAATGTTGAGACCATCTAATATATACTCTAAGATATTAGGGACACATTCCAATGGTGAGACCATCTAATATATACTCTAAGATATTTAGGACACATACCAATGGTGAGACCAAATAATATATACTCTAAGATATTAGGGACACATACCAATGGTGAGACCATCTAATATATACTCTAAGATATTAGGGACACATACCAATGGTGAGACCATCTAATATATACTTTAAGATTTAGGGACACATACCAATGGTGAGACCATCGAATATATACTCTAAGATTTTAGGGACACATACCAATGGTGAGACCATCTAATATATACTCTAAGATATTAAGGACACATACCAATGGTGAGACCATATAATATATACTCTAAGATATTAGGGACACA
>JAIPMN010032740.1:0-15754 GCA_020650975.1 Apostichopus californicus
TTACATCTAAAGAATGATCTCAAAGCACTTCATAGAATCTCAAAAAATAATACAAGTTCTTAAAAATATTACAGCTTAAAAATATTACAGCTTAAAAATGTTGAAACTTTGTCAAGTTTTATTGAAAGATTTCGTTGAAAAATGCTGAAAATATAGTTGTTGTCATCACTTGAAATCTGCATCATGCATCAGGATTTGAAATTGATGTAACTTTTACAAATTTAGCTACTGAGGCCTTTTTTTGCAACAGATTAAGCAGTTTTGCTTAGTTTTTTGTTTTTTGTTTCCTCTCTAGGATATGAAGTTGTGAAGCAATTTGGTTATGTTTGATACAGTACTACTTACTGTATGCTAAGAAAAGCAGATAAATTAATACTGGATTTCTCGGGTTAATTGGGTTTATTTGAAATATCATGGGAAATGAATTAGTATACAAATAATGAATGGTTATGAGTGCAATAGTGCAAATATTTCATGAGTTGAAAGATGGAATGTTCCATTCAACGAGGCACAGCCGAGTTGAATGGAACAAATTACATCTTTCAACGAATGAAATATTTGCACTATTGCACGAATGGAAACCATTCATTATTTGCTTTATACAACATATTATATTAAGATGGGTAAAATGCACTCATGCAACAGATTGTTTTGAACAGACAGGTTTCTCTGCTCTCTTACTATGCAAAAAGTGCTACCAAAAAAGTATAACCCATGGTTCTATTTCATAGAGTGTAATAGAGCGGATTTTGCATGCAATCAACGAGCAATTGACCAATCAAATGACCAGAATACAGTTAGGTGTTGTATAATATATGATGGTATCAGCTGATCTATTAATATACATATACGGTGATGACGATCTCTCTGATCTTGCTCAGCGAGTTACTTTTAGCCTTGAGCTACGTACGTGATTTCATCGATGGTTCGACCAGATTCCGCCAGAAATGGAAAGAATTACATTCGTAAAGGTCGGGAGTCAAATTTTCTCAAAGGGAGGAATATATTTCCCAAAAATTCACGCATGCATTGAAGTTCACCGTATAATTCCACTACACGGGCGGAGTAATGCAAGAAAGTGTCTCAGAACTACAAAATTGATACATACTGTATTTCCTCATTTCACTGTGGGCAATTTTGTTAAAGATTCTGTTAAGGATTAAATTTGCGATTGATAAAGTGGTTACAATTTGATTTACAAACTGTGCAGGGCATGGCAAACTTTGTACAGTGTCTACGAGTGCATCTACGCACATACTGTAGAGGTGTTTGTATACAGTTACAGTTACAGTTACAGTATGTGAATTTAAGGAGACACGCAAAAATCACAGTACTGTACACCTACTGTACCATACAGAGCACGGTATATAATATGTACCAACTTCAGAGTGTCAATGGCTCACACAGGAGCGCTAATTATCGTAATTCGGCTTTCTTGAATGAAGTCCAAAGTTGTTGATCTAGGACTATTAAACCTTCAGGACTCTACTTGAATATTCAATATTTTCTTACCCATAAATTTTACTCTTGTTTCTTCTTTTTTTTTTTTTTTCAGATTCAGAGCTATGGGCTGTAGAGGGGGTAAGACACATATGACTTTCTTTCAATTAATGCAACTTGTAGTGTTCAAACAATGCTATCTTTTATTCCTTCAGATTGTATCATGTATTTAAACACCCCTAGTAATACAATCAACCAGTCAAATCTCTCACATCCTCTCACTGGAGTATATAGCATTACCCCATAGCAACTACAGTATTAGTCATGATAGTAATATTATAATAAGGGTCAGAGGTTATCACTTCTTTTGTTTCTGTGGTCATTTATATGCTATAGTAGTAGTAGAGAGAACAAGCTGAATACTTTAGAGATCATCATCAACTTATGTTGTGTCTTATTTTCATTATCCACAGAACATGTAACATATTATGATAAGCATTTTAAAGTTTACTTGAATCAGAGTACTGTTTTAACACTGTTAATATGGTTGCTTAAAAATATATCTTTTTGCTTAAAGTTTCCTAGAGTCATACAGTCACCGAAAAATTACACCCATAAACGTACTGTATATGTTTAAGCTCTGAAAAGTTGAAGTTCCAAAACTTTGAACCCTTTAACATGTGATGTTAGTAAAAGTTTCAATATATATGGTGTTTGAAATTTTGGCCCTCAGTGTACAAAAGTTACACCACTGATTGTGAAAATGACCATGAATATGATATACAGTTTATCTATGTACAGTATATGCATATGCATACAGTATATGCGTATATATATGTTTATGCATATATGCAGTATGTATATGAATCGATATATATTCACGATCCAGGTTGTATCAGTATTGACTGGAGTCACAGAATCAATTAGAGTCAGAAATATTTATACAGGTAGTGACTCACTCGGTCTTGACGTCAAAATAAACTGACTGTTTGCAATAACTGATTCATGGAGATATAATACATATCTCAGAACATGATCATAATATGATCGGTGAGCATTCCTGGTGCTTTATATTGTAAACTAAATTGTTTACCCCAAGTTTCAAACTTGCCCTATAAGTAGTGGCTACCCTGACGTAGTATGAATACAGACATGTATGCCCATAATCATGTGCCTGAATACTGTCATTATGCCAGACCGAGAAACGATAATTAAATTAATAAAAAATAATAATAATCTCACATAGCTGAAACGGTACAGTATCTGCCACGAACCTCAGCCTCACACAGCTGGGCGGACCGTGCTGCCAATCTCTGCAAAGCATTTGTCTAAAAGCTCATAAAAACCACTAACAGAGTGTAACGTGTAACGATAATAATGTTTTTACTTGTGTGTCTTTTATGATCCAATCAACGTACAGTATTACTGAGGCTGGCATTTGAGGTATTTTTATGGCATCAGCCAAATGTTTTTGACAGCAATTTTTATGTGAGATGGTTTGACAGATCATGATGGGGAATGGATTATGTCATTTATTTTATATATGAACACTGGATGCATAGGGATTTGAATAAATAGATAATTTTACCTATTTCATTACCCCCCCCCCCCCAATTCCTCCCATGTGCTTATTCCCTTATCCCCTCTCCCATAGCACCTCCACTCTGATGTGAAAAGTGAAAAGGAAAGGCCATGAAGCCCATGGAGTTTGATTTTTTTTTTTTATACTGATGTAAAGGCATTGGATGGTTAGTTGATTAAATAAATACATCTACCTATTACACCCCCTGCCCACGCCCACTCCCCTATCTAAGAAGAGGACACACTATACTGTAGATTAAATCTTAAATTGCTGTATGACGCCTTCATAACACGTACTGCAAAAGAATATGTTTATTAAAGCAATTACCTAGCTTCACTTCATTAAAAATGACGGGAGAAGACTTCAAAGATTAAAGTAAACCTTCATTACACTTTTTTTTGGTAGGGGGTGGGGGACGGGGGGGGGGGCATAGATTTCCAACTGAAACTTTTCACCTATATCACCTACTGCACTGGATGTAGTACTTAGCATTTACTGTGCATGTTACAGTAATCCACATGGACAGTTACTGTATATTGCACATTAAATCTCCTAATACATTCTTATACAACACAAACCCAGAGATGTTGAACTTTGACCTAACCCCACTCAAATAATACTTACGGTAGCATTTATTACATTCCCAGCTAACAGGTCAGGCCAGGTCAGGTCACTAATCTTCCCTTGATCATAAGCCGTTGTCACAGCACGTATCAATTTTCACATGTTTGTTACAGCTGTAATTTGACATTATTATTATATTTTGTCATTCTGCGCAAGTTTACGCAGTCTGCGTAACTTTATGCATTACAAGTTTACGCGTGACTATAACACGACACTCTACCAAATCTAGAGAGAGTTGTAATCCATAAGCCCTTGCAGGTTTCTGCCACATTTGTGGTTGCTTAATCTTGGTAAAAATAACTGCTGATTATTATAATTATGATGATGATTATTTATATCGATTTTCCCTTTCACAGGAAGAGTCGGCCTCGAGAATGCCAGCTGAATCAGACCAGCCCCGACCGACCAGTCAACAGCAGGAGGAGACGTTAATGAAGGAAGAGCTATCTACCAAAACCCTCGGCAGGAAGACCAGCCAGGAGGAAAAAACAGACAAAGAGGAACAGGAAACTGCAGTGTAAGCGATTTATTACATTTATTTTAATTCATTATTTATTTTATTCGATTGATTTAATAATTTAATATTTGATTTTTATATAGCGCTTTATACCAGCGATAGGTCTCAAAGCTCTTTACAGACGTTATATTACCCCTGGTCAATGATAACCTGTCCCAGAGACAATCCCTCCAGTCGGCAGCAGTTATATACTGCGCCCAATGACAAGTTACCTCACAGGTGCCCATTTAACCCCTGGGTGGAGAGAGGCAAGTGAGATAAAGCATCTTGCCCAAGGACACAACGTGATGAACTAGGCAGGAATCGAACCAGCAATCCTTGGATCACGAGTCGGACGCCTTAGCCAATTGGCCACCTTGCTCTCGATATAATTGTTATTATATTTGTTATAGTAATTTACTGATTTATTATATTGAAGACTGGAAAAGGAGGTGAGGTGTTGCAAAAGTTGTCTCACCCTGCAGTTGGATAGACATCATCTTTGTAGTTTCCTTTTAATCAAACTTTCTCGTTTCAAAATTCCCATATTCCTTCTCATGAAAGAGTTTCTTGGGTAATATATTTTTCATATAACAATGTTGATTGCAGTTAAGCCAGTTCGTAGCAATATTTCGAGAAGAAAAGTAAGTACTATAGTGGTATGGTATTTTTGATCAGTTTTGAAGCCAGCTGTGCCTGGTATGTTTTTGATAGATTTTTCCCACAACAGCAATCACAACAACAATCGGCCTTGAAGGTAAGTTGGTTTTATGATGCTTAGCAGAGAAGCTGACATACACTGCAGGTCAGGTGGCTATCCAATTTACAGTTTTAACTCATTTACGATTTTTCTTTACAATTTGGAATGATCATTCCAGATAAGAAACTCATTGATTTTACCTGGGATGAAAAAAAAACAAGACCAATATCACTTTTGGATTGAACCCACGACCTCCCAGATGCTAGGATTCATTGCTTCTAAATGCCCCTGCCGTTATCCACTCTAACGTAGCGTCGGCATTGCAATAAGCATGGATCTGCTGTGAGAGATATTGTCATTCATATTTGATATGCATGGAATGTTGTGAGATATTTTGACTTCATATTTTGATTTGTCTATTTAGAGAACAGAGAAAAGCTCGACCAGGACAGAAATCCAAAGAACACAAAAAGGAACTCGCGGAATTGGTCGCCAGTCAGCGGGAGGTGGAAACGTTGACGTTCTTGGACACTGGAGAAGATGAGGGCGATGTCATCGATCCAGTGGTCGAAGAGGCTACAGATATATACGGTAGGTTAATTAGGAAAAAAACATAAAAAGGAAAAAATGATAAAAAAAAAGAAAAAAAAAAAGAAAAAAAAAAGAAAAAAGAAAAAGAAAAGAAAAAGATAGAAAACAAAAGAAAAAAAATATATTGAAAATTAAATCAGACACTGGACATGAAATTTGACCTACTGGCAACTAGAAACATTCATTTTATTTTTGTTCATGTTGTCAGGTTTGTAGTGATGTGAACTTGGTAAGGCATGTTTCATTGTGACAGATTCCCTTTCGGCTTCAGTGGGTTCTTTGCCTCAATATGTGCAGAATGGAGTGTGATACAGAATATATTGGGTACACACTTTGGCTGTTCATATGCTAATTTATGTTACTGAGGTATTTAATGTGGGACCAAAGATAACTGTAGCACATTCTTTGTTGTTAGCAAGTTTTCTTTACTAATGTTTGATCACTTTCAGTGAATCCATTTCAAGTTTTACTCTTTGCCAAATTTTTTTTTGAATAATGCAAATTCCATTTAAACCATCTTGGGACATCCCTAAAGTCAGTGGCATAGCATAGCACAAGAAAAAGAAATTTAATCCTTTCAAAGGTTACAACCTACCGGTACTGTATTTTGATATATGTTTTGGGGTACAGAAGCTACTTTTTCATAGGTATTGGTTATTGTTCAGATATCACAATAATAATTCTTTTGTTTCATCTCTCTCTTTGTTTAAAAAATATTTTGCTGATACACATTGTCACCCTTAAAATCCTGATTTTGTAACAAATAAAGAAAAAAAAATATGATTTCAGAATTTGACTGTTTGAAGTATTAAGCAGGTCTGTAGATAGATGTGTTGGTCTCCTTTCATTACTGTGTCTGTTCTTGTTGAGAGGTTTAATCCCTCTACCTGCACTCCAGTATATGTATGTCAAGATAAGCTGCTACGGAGTCCATTTTGTAACGTCTGTTGTCCTCACTGCCTGATATCTCATTAAACCAGCAGTAGAGCGTAGAGAATATGCATGAGCAGCACAATGGGATAGAATTTAACCAGCGGAATCTGTCGAGTGGTGGTTTTGACAAGCTCCTTTAGTAGATATTTCTTGCCACTATATGTGTACACTGTAGTTGGTATGGCCGAATGTGTAACTGTATGTATGTATATATGTATGTATTTTAGATCCTCCTGCAAGCAGGAACTCGCGAAGAAGCCTCATTGGCTTATCAAAGCCACAAGCTGACCGAAGTCAGTCTCTCAGATTCATATTTAACGTCTATGATTATGAATTGTCAACAACTCTGTAACTGGACGACATACATAATCTTGGAGTGACTCGAACTCTGAACTATGATTGAAAGGCACCGGCGTTAACCACTGAGCAACAGTAACACTCCTAAAACTGGTAGTAGGAGAATGTCTGGTCATATGTTACGGTCTAACAAACTTCCATTCAAATATTTGAATATGCCTTGCTCCCTCACTTATCTGCCTCCTCATAATGTCTCATTAGTTCTTACTCTTTCGTATCTAGAGAACGGGGGTCATCTGGTCACCTTTTAGCGCCCGCACTCATTCTGCACTACAGCCTTTGGGATTCTTAGCTTTGAAACTGGTTATCAAATTTTCTGGAAACTTGAGATCTTTGAAAAGTTTTCCCCAATTATGGAAAATTTTCAACTACTTCCAAATGGTTCAATTGATTTTTCAGTTGTACTTAATGGTCTCTTCTTGCATAAAACCCCTTGAACTGGGCATGAACGCAACCCTTTTGGGTTTCCCAAAAGGGAAAACTCTGGAGTCACTCTTACCTTGCAAAATTGTGAGGGGGACCCCAGGTTGCAAAGTGGGCAATGACTATAACATGGATTGCAAACCTGGTAGTTACTATTACAGTTAGCTTAGTCCAACACGGCAGCATGCAAAAACGTTGTACTCAAAGCCAAAGTGAATTTATCAGGTCACACATCCGTGGTCTATGCATGCTAAGTTCTTCAATACCGCCCTCATTACCTTTCAGGATACATTTCATACTGTAAGTTTGATTTTTTTTGTCTGTTTTGTCTTCCTCACAGAGGATGCTGATGAACTCATGGATGAAGGGCTTGGCAATGTCAAATCATCAGGTCAAAAGGTCAAGAAAAAGGTCAGTATTAAGGGAAGAAAAAAACAAATACTATGTTATCCTTCTGAATACAAGTCAGTGGTTATAGAGAAGATCAGTCAACAGACACAGTTTCAATGATAGGAAGACCACAGTTTTGAAGTGTACAACCTGAACTGAACTATTACAGTATTGATGCGCCAAACCTTAGACTGGATCTAACTAAATGTAGAAGTTACATACATCAAGACTGGACCATAATATTGATGTCCCAAACCTTGGACTGGATCTAATTAAATGTAGAAGCTACATACCTTTAGACTGGACTATAATATTGATGTGCCAAACCTTGGACTGGATCTAACTCAATTTAGAAGCTACATACCTTTAGACTGGACCATAATATTTATGTGCCAAATTTTAGATTTGATCTAACTAAATGTAGAAGTTACAAACCTTTAGACTGGACTCTAATATTGATGTGCCAAACCTTAGACTGGATCTAACTAAATGTAGAAGTTACATACATCAAGACTGGACCATAATATTGATGTCCCAAACCTTGGACTGGATCTAATTAAATGTAGAAGTTACAGACCTTTAGACGGGACCATAATATTGATATGCCAAACCTTGGACTGGATCTAACTAAATGTGGAAATAACAAACCTTTAGACAGAACTATAATATCAATGTGCCAAACCTTGGACTGGATCTAACTTAATGTAGAAGCTACAAACCTTAAAACTAGACCATACCATTGATGTGCCAAACCTTGGACTGGATCTAACTAAATTTAGAAGTCACAAACCTTTAGACTGGACCATAATATTTATGTGCCAAATTTTAGATTTGATCTCACTAAATGTGGAAGTTACAAACCTTTAGACTGGACCATAATATCAATGTGCCAAACCTTGGACTGGATCTAACTAAATGTAGAAGCTACAAACCTTTATACTGGACCATTATATTGATGTGCCAAACCTTGGACTGGATCTAACTAAATGCGGAAGTTTCAAACCTTTAGACTGGACCATAATATTGATGTGCCAAATCTTGGACTGGATCTTACTAAATGTGGAAGTTAAAATCTTTAGACTGGACCATAATATTGATGTGCCAAACCTTGGACTGGATCTTACTAAATATGTTAGTTACAAATCTTTAGACTAGACCATAATATTGATATGCCAAACCTTTGACTGGATCTAACTAAATGTGGAAGTTACAAACCTCTAAACTGGACTATACCATTGATGTGCCAAACCTTGGACTGGATCTTACTAAATGTAGAAGTTACCAACCTTAAAACTGGACCATAATATTGATATGTCAAACCTTGGACTGGATCTAACTAAATGTGGAAGTTACAAACCTCTAAACTGGACTATACCATTGATGTGCCAAACCTTGGACTGGATCTAACTAAATTTAGAAGTCACAAACCTTTAGACTGGACCTTTATACTGATGTGCCAAACCTTGGACTGGATCTTACTAAATGTGGAAGTTGTAAACCATAGGTTGGACCACACTAGTGCCAAAGGCTGGACTGGACTACAAATAGTGTAAAATTTGGTGAATTTGCTTAAAAATGCCTGAACCGATGTTCTAATCTGAAAGGTAAATTTGATTTCAGTATTGAAATGTCAAAGACCAGATTGTGTATTTGATTTGAACATAATGTCAGTTCTATTTTATTTTACCTTCACGCTAACCTAATTCTAAGGATCCTACCCTTGATCGTGGATGGTTTATATTAATCTGCCTTTAAATATTTTTGCTCCTTTAACAGAAAATGTCAAAGGGACCAGATGTTAAAGTCACTATGTGCAACACTTGTGCAAGGTATGTTAACCTCCCAATCAACTGCAGTTTAGTTGGAATGTTATTTTTTCTTCATTCTCTGATTTTGGTAAGAATTGTAAGTTTTGGTTTATAAATATATAACATTTAGGGGGACCTGATTTTTTAATCATAACAACGGTCTTATTTAAAGTCGAGCTAAAGAATGTTTTATATTTGCTAGTGAACAATGTCAGCTTCTGTTTTTTATAGATATAGATATATTATAGTTTCATTCATTTCAGTTCTTAATACATACCTCAGAAATATTTCTTTGTCTCAGAAGTTGAATTTGCTTTCCTTTCCTGAGAATACTCAGCTATCAAAATTAACACTGGTGTGACCCTCTTCATTCGCCTAGCTACCATTCCGACACCACAAGAGAGTTACACCATCCTCTGTTCTGTTTTAATTTTCTACCATGAAAAAAAAGTTATATATTAAAAATTGTATTAATATTGGCTAAATTTCTACACAACCACAGAAAAATGTAGCAATAACTTTACACATTTTATATTTATTTTATGATTAACAAATTATAGGGCGTTATGATTAATGCCCCCCCCCCCCTTAAAAAAAAATGGAAAAGCAAAACTATAGATATAAATTTGTCCCCCAAATTATTCCCCCCTAACCTGTGCTTGCTATTAGCGGTGGAATGTGGACATATTCCTAAACTCAGATAATATATTAAAATCAATTATATTTGACTTTCAGGGTCATCAAGGGTGATGGGACCAGTGATGTGCGCAGTTTTGGAGGTTTTACCAGTATTGAGAGTAGCAGTGGTGGCAGTGGCTTTGGAGCAGCACCTGGAAGTCAACGTGGCGGAGGCTTAATGAGCGACGATGACTTTGAAAGTGCTTCACAGGTTTCTGGACCGGTAAGAAACACTGCAAATACCCTAAGAATTAAGACAGTCAGGGAGAGTCACCCCACAGTGACAGCGCCACCAGGGTTATTTTTTTTGTTGATGCGATTCCTCAATTTGTTTGAAATCCAGTATAATAATGGCTGTTTCATACGTGACGATAGATCTTAACAAACCATATATTGTACTAGACTGTATTGGACTGTACTAGACTGTACTAGACTGTACTAGACAGTACTGTACTAGACTGTACTAGACTTTACTTGACTGCACTGGATTGCACTGGACCGCACTGGACCGCACTAGACTGTACAAGACTGTACTAGACTGTACAAGACTGTACTATACTGTACTAGACTGTATTGCACTGTACTATACTAAAGATTTTCCTGGTATTTGAAATGTGTACTGTAGACAGCAGCTTGTGCGCTTTGTCAACGGGTTCACCAAACCTATATTATCGAGTAGAATCATGATGCATTTGAATACAGAGGGAACATTTTACAGGAGGATCGGCCTTTCCTCAAAATAAAAATTGCAAGTGAACAGAACAAGACAATTGACCACTAAGATGTCTCACAAAGTCAATTATACTTGGATAGCTACAGATTTACATAGAATTGAAACATTCTGTTATCCAGACAGTTTTTCGATTGGTAGTCTACTGACAGAACGCAAAGTCAAGATACGTTCCCTAACGTTAAAAGACATCGTCTTCAGGCTGTCTCGTCCATGATCTTTATCTGTGTTCGTATCTCGTCCATAGTGGCTGCAACAGTTTTAAGGAAACATTTGATTTATCAGTTTGACTCGATAATTTATGTCTCTAACCAGTATTTTGATTGTTTTTCATCTTTTCTTTTTCACAGAGGCAACCTGTTTGGGAATCAGAAGGTAAAGTCAAAAGTCTAAAATCTATCTATTTTTACTCATTACCAAATAATTTGAAATGATAACAATTCCTCAGTGGTGTGATAACTGTTGAGAAAGCTTGTGGTTGTCCTGGTAGGTTTCTTGATTATTCATAGAGGTGACCAATCCCTGGGAATATCATAAAGCCAAATGTAGCATGAAACTATAGAAGGAATAAACACCATATAAATAGGTAAATGAAACCAGAAGGGAGTTGTGCTGTATAAATAGGTAAATAACACCGGAAGGGAATAAACACAGTATCAATAGATAATGAACCGGACGGGAATCAATGCCGTATAAATAGATAAATGAAACCAGAAGGGAGTAAATGCTGTAATAAAGAGGTAAATGATACCGGAAGGGAATCAACCCCATATAAATAGATTAAAGAAATCAGAATACAGGAAACGCCATGTAAAGAGGTAAATGAAACCGGTAGGGAGTAAACGTGGTATAAATAGGTAAATGAAACAGTGAAACCCAGTAAGCATAGAACACATTAGCATGACATTTTAACTCAAGAAGTTGCTACTTCAACCAAAACTCATAGACGCTCTGGTTAGGATTTTAAGAAAAAAGTCTTGTTTTTCTAGTTATCAATGAAATTTAGCAAAAAGTGAAAATTAAAGCCCTTCAAGTGGCTATAATTTCTGAATTTATTTCTGATTTTTGCAATTTACAAACAGTTACAGATGATATTGGGAATTTTCACTTACACCAGCAATTTTTATTTTATTTTGAAAATAGTGGCTCAAGCTCAGCTAAAGTTTGATAAAGTTAAGCATCTTTTAGACTCAATCAAGTCCATTATAACCAAACAAATTACATATCATTCAAAAATTAATCTGATTCTATGAAGAGGTGAAGTATGTGAGGAGAATATTATACAAACTGGACAAAGGGAATTCAATTTTCTGATAACCTTTTTGGCTTCAATTCGATAATTGAAATTATGTCATTCAATCATCATTTCATTTAACCAGAAATTATAATATTGGTATTTATTGTTTTTTCTTCTCTGATAGGAGAGGACGGTGCATCGGTAACACAGAGAAGCGTGCATGAGTAAGTAGAGCGATACGACTAATATCAGGACTTTTATTTTCATATCTCGTCTTAATTTTTATTTTATTGCTGGTTTTCTTAATGGCACTTTTTCTTTAACTTTATAAATTGCATGCTTCACCTTGCTGGGCTTTGCATGCCTCTATCTTGCCTGCCAAAATTGGTATTGTATAATATATATACAATCTTAATTGGGTTAATTAATTAATGAAATAATTATTTAAGCCACTTTTTTTTTCTTTGGATGTAATTATCTGCAGTCATTGGAGTCGATTGTTTTACAACGGCAATCAGCAAACGTTATCCATGGGGAAAGTAGAATCATACTATCTACCTCACACGAGATGTCAGGTGGTTGGACAACTTACCCTTTTTTGACCTCATTTTTGGTAGCAAAAAGGGAGGGGGGGGGGGAAATCTCTTTCGTAACCAGATAATCAAGTTTGTAGAGTAATTGGAAGGTTTTCAAGGCAGTAGGGTTTCATTGGCTACAGCTAAGATCTGGTCCAACGTTGTGCTCTGAATAAGTGCACAGGGGCTGCTGGATGAATACTTTTCCATCATATTTCAATTGATATATTTCCAGTATAAACATAAACAATATTTATAACAAGGATTAGTAAAAATACAATATTTAAAACATGTATATTAAATGTTTTAATTCATACAAAAAATATATAAACTCTGTAGAAAATTCATCTAAGTTGGTTGATTTAATAAAAAGTTTCAGCTCTATAGACAGAGGAATTCTTAAACAACGGTATTCTCTACTTTGGCAACCTATTAGGAATTTTCAGCTTTCTTTTTGATTGCACGTTAAGACTCCTTATGGAGGCAAACAAGGGGGTGATTACTATCATCATATGGTAATTATACCATCTTGATGGATACACCAATGAGCATTAACATGTATGATAGAGTTGTCATGAAATATATTGAATATATTACTGTCATTCTGCACATTAGTTAATATAGCCTGAGCTTATGACACTTCCTAACCAGACTTTCTGAGGCCCAGCCTAATGTATGCTATAAAATAGTGTCATGGGCTGGAGGGAATAGCTTGGCGACATTATATGAAAATAATGCTAGATATGTTTGTTCATTTTATTCAATAAAATTAATATGAAAAACACTGATTTAATTGGTCAATAACTAATCTCCTGGTTAAAACATGTCATACACACATTATCAGCTCAGTATCGTGGGAACATGAAAAAAAAAAACTGATATAATTGGTCTGTAACATCCTGGTTAAAACATTTGATATACACATTATCAACTCAGTATCATGGGAACATGAAGAAAAAAACTGATTTAATTGTTCAGTAATCTCCTGGTTGAAACATGTGATATACACACTTTCAGCACATTATCGTTGGAACATGAAAAAAAAAAAATGATTCAATTGGTCTGTAATATCCTGGTTGAAACATGTGATATACACATTATTAGCTAAGTATCTATGAAAATGAAATTAAACTCTGATTTAATTGGTTAGTAATTTCATGGTTAAAACATGTGATATATATACATACTATCAGCTCAGCATCGTGGAAACATGAAAAAAAAACGAAAAAAAAAAGGGTAAGAAATGCAACCAAATTAGGATGATGAAGTAATTAGTAAGAATGACTTGGATGAACAAAGTATCTGTCCTAAGCATTGCAGTAAACATGGAGTTGGCAAGCATTACATTACCTCAGCTTATGTTTTATTATTGATGATCACGCCAAAATCTTCCCTCTCTTGTTGAGTAGTATCTTTCCAGCCAAAATTATGCCGAATAAATACCATCAGTTTACCAACAAATAAGGACACAATATTAGTTGTATTCGTTAAATACAGTTAGTTACTAAATTATTTAATTGTTAGTGGTCATCGGTAATTTGAATGTCTTAACAGAAAGCCAAATATACTGGTCATTTATAATATATATATTTTTTTGGCTGTCAACATCATTTTTTCGTTATGCTGAGACATTTAACCGTCGAATATGACAATTGAATACCAGTCAGTATTAATTTGGGACTCATCACCTGCAAATTTTGGGCTAATTTTCACATTGCATTGCATTTCTGCTTATTAATTGATTTAATTTCTTTTCTTTTTGTGATGATGGGGGATGGCAACCTTATTACATTCCTCTATGCTTTCATTGATAAATATTTATTTTGCTTGTTTTACGTTTCATATACATAATTATATATGTAGTTTGCATCTGGTATGTAAATGGGTTCACTAACATATTATTTTTCCATTGCTTTGCCAAATTTTCTTTGTTTAATAGCGGCACAAGTGAATTATTTCAGATGGGAGCAAGGGGTCGCCCTGGAATGCGTCAGCAAGCATGGATGGAAGGGGCTGATGTGGTTGGTGCTTACTTATTATTATATATACTTCATTTATTTCATATTAACTTCAGTTCAATTAAGGTCACGTTTCTGCATCACTTTAAGTCCGATGACTTGTCCAGTTCTTGTTATCGGACTTGGGAGGTGATTTATTCCTTCATGCCACTGGACTGACGAGTTCATGCCACTAGACTAACAAATTAATTTCACTGGACTATGGAGTTCAAGCCACTTTGACTGAGGAGTTCATGCCACTGGACTAACAAGTTTATTTCACTGGACTAATTTCATGCCACTTTGACCGAGGCGTTCATTCCACCGGACTAATGAATTCATGCTACTGGACTAATGAATTCATGACACTGGACTAATGAATTCATGACACTGGACTAATGAGTTCATGCCACTGGACTAAAGCATTCATGCCACTGGACAAATGAGACCATGCCACTGGACTAATGAGTCCATGCCACTACACTAATGAGTTCATGCCACTGGACTATTCTGCAACATGGAACAGTGTGGGAAGCAACTCAAGGATATAAATGGTGGTGCTACTGTGTAATAAACACTATTATACAACACCTAATTATATTCCAGCCATTTGATTGGTCAATTGCTCGTCGATTGCATGCAATATCCGCTCTATTGCACGCTATGAAATAGAACCGTGCAATATACTTTTTGGATATCACTTTTTTCAATGGTAAGGGAACAATCTGTTGCATGAGTGCATTTTACATCCAAATATATCCAAATTTGAAGGTGTTGTATAAAACAAATAATGAATGGTTATGAGTGCAATAGTGCAAATATTTCATGCGTTGAAAGATGGAATGTTCCATTCAACGAGGCGCAGCCGAGTTGAATGGAACAAATTACACTATTGCACTCATAACCATTCATTATTTGTATACTGCGTGATGTGATATTGAACATCCATTGACTGTTGCACAGTAATTGACATTGATAGAAACACAGCAGATAGTGATGGAGATACTGCAGTACATTAGATGTGGCTGCAGAACAAGTCAGTGTTTCATGTACAGACACAGGTAGACATACCAGTATGTCTATTACATGACACATTTAAGACATGCTTCAAAGTAGGGAGTGTTAGCTCAGTGGTTAACTCCAAGATTGATGTATGTCGTCCAGTTACAGAGTTGTTGACAATTAACAATTCA
>JAIPMN010032747.1:0-12705 GCA_020650975.1 Apostichopus californicus
TTTCTGACAAAATGGCGATGACACCTATTTATTCTTCGTTTATCTGCAAATAAGCAAGGCCCGGAAAGGGTCATTTCCGGCGATCTAGGGAGTATCTTTACTCAAAAAAATTATGTACGCTCCGCGCCAACCTGTGGTGGCGCTCCGCTTAGATAGTGTCGAAAGCGCCCCTTCAGACCATTCCCCCCCCCCTGACCAATACCCCTAGCTCCGCCACTGGTGACATCCCTATGTTCCGACGTCTCTATGTTCCGACGTCTCTATGTTCCGACAAAATGAAAAATTCGGAGCAATTTTTTTTATCCAAAAATTTGTTGTACCAAGAAAACTAGTTTTGAAACACCAACATTTTTTCGGACCAAATTTTTTCGGACCAAAAATTGGTTTAACCAACACAAAGATTTTTATGACCCAAACAGTGATTGTGACCGAAAATTGCTTGTGACCCGAAATTTGTTTGTACTCAAAATTTTTGGGACCAAAATCATTTTGGGCCAAATCAATTTTCGAATAAATGTGTTTAGTTTTGGTGTGTCACCAATCATTGCCCCTTGTTAAATTACATAACTATAGGGCGGGTAAACGTGAAAACTATAGATATCGCTTGAGCAATGAAAAAAGGTCGCCTGCAGTGTGGACACAAAACAAACAAATTTCGGGTCACAAGCAATTTTTGGTCACAAGCACTGTTTGGGTCACAACAAATTTTGGGTCACATTTTTCTTTCGGAAAACAATTTTGGTCCCAAAAAATTTGGTCCGAATAAAAGTTGGTCAAAAAAAAAAAAGGTCACAAAAATATTGGGGTTTGAAAAAATTGTTTTCTTGGTACAAGTGATTTTTGGGATAAAAAGTGTCCCAAATTATTTATTTTTGTCGGAACATAGAGACGTCGGAATATAGAGACGTCGGAACATAGAGATGTAACCCTGACGAGTCTAGACTATACTTGAGTAACACTTAACTTATAGGAGTAGGGTTAGGCTAAATTATAAAATGCACTATCTAGGCCTTACCCTTTGTCAATAAAGTGATGCATGGGACTTTAAATGTTTCATATATGGATTGGTGATGTACACTTACTTTGCGTGTGCCCTAACTTGTGTAAGGCCTACGATACATTGTATTTTTGTAGCCTTGCTGCACAACACTCTACAGACACTATAGCTGGTGTGTTTATAAATATAAGTCAGCTTGTAAATTATAACCACGTCTGCAATGCAATTTGAATCCACACAGCCTCAATGAATATGGCTAAAATTTCTACAGTGGAGGAAGGAAATATTAATTTTGAACTCTTAAGGCCTTTTCACAAATTATTTCACCCATTTATGCCAACCAGATTTATACTTACTTTGGTATTTTTTACTCAAAGACCTTTACAACAGGCATATATAACTCAATCTCATCCTGTCGGAATCTCATCAAAGCAATTAAGTGAAATCCTGCAGTTGAAAGATAAAACTAAACCACATGTAAAATTCAATAAGCTCATCATTACCTGTTGCCTTTAAAAGAACATTTGTTCTCTATAAAGCATTGAGTCATACCGTGTAAAATCACAGATGGCTGTTGCTCGACCCTCTCCAAAAGTTATCACTCTCCGTGAATGATTAGAGCACCATGAAATAAGCATACTGTCAAAGTTCAGGTGCTTTCTTTCGAAATTGATCCAGATTTATAACCGTATGAACTATTACAATTTGCTGGCCAAGTGGTGTTTTGGCATTTTCTTGATTTTTGAGGTGCTATTTCTCAGCAATTGAACATGCCACTACCCTCTTAATTACAGAAACATATAGAACCTACCACATAGAAAGTGTACTTAATTAAAACATTAAGTATATTCCAACTTTTTATTGTAAAGCATGTTCAGTCAACTTAAAATTGCCAAACTATTCAATTGCAGTATTTTTTGCTAACAAATGTGCCATTGTTGCATAACTGCCCCTAAAGTGTACTGCTTCAGGCTACCTGAGGTTTTTTTAAGGTTGTTATGTATTACTCTGAAAATACAAACACAAGTTTACATTGATTGCCTGAGCTATACTTTTACGTCATGCACTCCCAAGATGCTATTTCAAGTATAAAGTAGGCCTACTTACTATACCAAAATTTCAGGGTTCTATAGCTATTACCATGATTAATTTACATGAGGTTCTAAAGTTGCTCCTATGTGCAATTTAAGAGGTCTTCTTTGACAGCTAGAAAGTCAAAGTGAGTCAGGTTAAAAATAGCTGCATATTTTTTCTAGAATAGATCTAGTACCACTGTGTGTGTACAAAAGTTTAAGGAGGATATTTTGCCAGAATGTTTTAATTAAATATCCTTAAAGTTTGAGATTTTCACCGTAGGTTTTTGCCTGTGTTGCCATTACACAGGCTATTGAGACCTGGATATTGTACTTCAAGGCTGTTCTTTTAATACCAAGGTCATTGTCAGTACACTTTCTAATTCTAGTTTATTTACTTATAATATAAGGACATTAATACTGTAACATGGATGTATATCAAAACATATTACATATTTGTGATTTTTCAAGTGTATTGTGGACCAAATGTATGTCTTTTTAAAACCACAACTGCAGTTCTTCTCTTTATATCTGTATTTATTATTATATTACATACATGTGTACAGTTTTTATTGTTCAACATCCATCCAAGTCTTTAAAGTGTATTTTACTAAAAGTAGAAAGTTTATTGCTGTTATTATTTTATTTATCAGACCTTGAAACATGTACAATATTTATGACTAAATACAATAGTTTCAGTCTGAGCAGTCTTTGTGTTAAAAATTCAAAAACAGTTGTAAAATGCGTTTATTTGAGCGTCCTGTAAATGGATTGATATAAAATATACAGATAAATGTGCTTATAACAGGTCTAGTTGTTTAATATTGCTTCTTTTAAATGTTTTTTATTTTTCATTATTATTATTATTTTTTTTTAGGACATTTAGTTTCAGAAAGATGATGTAGTTTGGAATGACATTTTTGTTAATTATTTAGTGTATAATTGCATGGGATACTAAAGTAAAGGACCACTGTCTTCAACTTAGATTGTCTTCTGCAGGTTGTGTGTTTGGTGTTTGGTATTTTTGGATACCATCATGGCTAGAATATGTCGACCAAAGCAGGCTTAAAGACAAAAGTATGTATGGGTATATATATCAAGATATATATCAAGTATATATCAAGAGCACCTGTTTCTTTCTTCAACTTTTACCAAAACATTTTCAAAGCAGGATATGAAAGACACAAAAGTTTAACTAGCAAAGAGAGGATTTTTTTCTTGACTCAAAACTTCAGAAAGACAAAACAGGCTGGTACATTCTTTATATTTTAATGCTTGATCAGCTTAAAAGTTGTTACATTTACATTGGGCAACCAAAAGACAGTATGACAGACTGCTGTTTATTTCATTTTAATTTTCTAAGTGGACTCTGTGCTATGCAGGTCCTGTTAATCATGACTATACCAGACCACTTCAATCTCGTCAATTGATAAATGCTTTGAAGTAGAACTGGAATCCGGGCGGCCACGGCGCATGCTGTGAACGTCAGTCTCACCCAAAAGATTAACCTAAATCAGTTAACTTAATTATAACACTCAATTCCATCATAAGTATATCATATAATCAAGTTATGATGAGTTGGCATTACCAACAGGTGGCAACACAACACTGTCTCAATTAAGAAATACAGTATTGTGACTTCCCATTGGTCTCGAGATAACGCTTGCCAGTACAAGATGCTGTTGCCCAGTAACCCATGTAGTTACAACAGCCAAAGACACCACCGCAGTTGGTACACTGACCAGCTTCATAGTCGGCCCAGTTGGAGCAGGCATAGGATGTAAATTTACATGACGTTGCTCGCACGCTCTCGGCGTACAGGTCAACCGCCCTGCCGTGACTGCATGACGCAATATCGGTTAAACAGTTTGGTTGCGAAGCTCCACCGTTAGGATAAAAGTCCACGTGGCCCATCTGTGCCAAAGAGAAAAATCAAAACTAAAGTATGAAATGTTTCCCGAAAAGAGGGCGGTATTGAAGAACTTAGCTTGCATAGACTCCAGATGTGTGACCTGTTTTTAATTCACTTTGGCCTCGACTTTGAGTACAACGGTTCTCTATGCTGCTGTGAGTTGGACGAATCTAACCATAGTGGTGATTGACTTTGCAATCCGGTGGTCCCCCTCACAATTTTGCATGGTCGGTAAGAGTGACTCCAAAAGTGGAAGTATTTTGAACAGTGTAAGAGGTAATACAGTTGGTTTGACTTTTTAATGTGTGAAATTCAGTTTAACTTCTTTTTTTTTTCTACAAAAAAATGTATCACAAAAAACTTACGTCAGTAGATGTTCCGTACGTGTCGTCATCAGTATGAATGTTGTCAACAAAGTCGGCATCGCTAGGATCAAGACGACATCTTGAATCGGATTGAGAACTGAATCCTGGACCAGCAGGGTCAAGACCTGTAAATGAAAAAAAAGGAAAGTGGAGTGAATAAACGAAAAAGCCAACATATTTAGCCCTAAAAAAAATAATTACTTTTTTGGCATGCACGAACGTAAATCTACATGGACCAGGTGCATCGAATTGAACATCTCTTATTGCAAAAGTTATAACACGAAATTACACCCCCTCCCCTCCCCTCCCCGACACGCACCAAATTCCCAATCTCACACCCTTACCTGTAATACGACTGACAGTGTGACCCTTGTTTTTAAGAGCCTCCCCAGCGTATCCGGATGCATGTGAGCCAAGACTATGTCCAGAAAGTTCAATCTTTGAGAAACTCTGTCCTAGCGCCTCGGCAAAGATGGCGATTTGGTTTCCAACGACTCGAATGTTCTGTCTGGCATAGTTATAGTTAGCGACACCCGCTCCGTTACGCCAATCTACCGCAAAGACGTTCGCATCTTCCTGTAATAATCGAATATGAAGTACCTTATCAACGTAAAAGTATTCAGCAAATATTGTGTGGCTGCAATTGTGTGCACATTAACTGCATTCCTATAGCAGTGTAACATAAAGTGTGCGAACATTAATTCAACTAATGTGATGAAAGCGTGGCGTTGAGCGGCTAGAAGCACCGCCCCACAAATATTAGGTTCCCGATTCAATCCTATGGGGGCCCTGCCAGACTTTTTACAAGGTCATATTTTCTTGGCCTATGAAGAAAACGGCCGCATTGAGTCTATATACGCTTACATAATGTTTCCCATAGGCAGGCTTCCTTCCGCAGAAAAGTATTCTAAGTTCGAAACATGAGATTATCGGTAAAATTTGACTTTTGAACGCACAGCGCGCATAACTACTACCTTGGAAACCCATGCAGCAAAGGGGTGGAGGTGGGGTGGGACATGGAATGGAAAAATTTTGTAAAATCGCAGTAAGTTTCTTCATTCGAAAAAAAATCAATATGCATATCATGGACTAAAGGTCTGTATCACATTGGTAACATTTAATATGCAACCCATCCTCTATTGAATGAAGCAAATTACATATTTATAACAATAATCAATTAACTCATTGATACTGACGTCAATCCTGTATTTATTGATATCAACTTAACGTACTTTCAAATCGATACATCTTCTTTATTGTAAATTAAAAAAAAAAACCCAGCTCTGTTGAGTGCAGGAAAGTGGATTGATATAAATGTAGGTTTTTGGTGTACGCATAGGCCTAAACTTTGTAATACAAAAATTTGCAGAGTAAAAAAAAAAAAGGATTACTTACAACGTCCACCCAGCCCTCATAAATGGCGATGGTGCTGGGATGTTGAGAGTTACTGAGGTAACCATGGGTAAAGAAGTGAGTCTTCTTGTTGGCGTTAAATCCTTTGGCGTTTATTGTGTTCATATCACCCTGTATGAAATTATTGCAAATCACAAAAATGAAGACATTTTTCGAAGCTTTGATTAGTTTGAAAAGTTTCTCTCAACGTTCACGGTCTCCTATATAATTACTCGCGTCTCTTAAAAAGAATCTATAAAGTGAAGATGAAGAAGGACGCAATCACTTTATGGTACAAAAACTTTTAAAAAGTTAATTAAAATAGTTAATACATTTCTCATTTATGTCACAGTCAGGGGTAGATGCAGGGTTTAGATAGTAGTGGGTGTGAACCTAATGGCCAACTCCAATGTAGAAGGGGCTGGGATCACTTCTAGAAAAATGTATAATTTTAGACGTCAAATTGTGCCCAGTCTGATGCTTCTAAATTAATTCTATAACTATATGTATTAACGCAAGGTGTTGCTAATAAATACCTATGAATTGTTTTGTGAGATTGAATGGGGGTTGGGGGGGGGGATCAACCAAGATAGGGGCCGGCCACGAAAACCAAACAGCTTGATCCACTCTCAGCCCCAGTCTCCTTTCTACATTTCATGATGACGTTACGTCTAGTGAGTATCACTAATTAACCACGGCATGTGCATGCCAGCCGCCTATATACTCACGGATTCAACGATGACTCCTCGAGGGGTTGATGGGGTGTACATGTAGAAGCTGGTCCCAATTTCTGCTTCAGACATTGGTGGCCATGCTAACTGATGACACTCCAGATTATTATTCAATGAAAATCCATTATAATATTTTGTTGCACCGTTGGCTGTATATATATATCAAAGAAGAAGATACAAAATAAGTTATTACACGCGATATTACACTGATATACCCTACAAAACCAAATAAAACGGCGTTACTTATTTGTAAAATCTTACCCGAAGCAGCAACGATTGCCAAGATCAAAAACGCTATCATCATCTTGCAGGCTTTCCTTCCCTTTGTGTTCTTCTGTGGTCTTCCTCACCTGGGTGTCGAGACTATCGCAATGGCGAAGAACAGAGTCTTGGCTTTCTCTTTATCGTTGTTAAGTTGGCTGGGAAAACGTCCAGATGGGGCCCAATTAACCAATCACCGATTATACAGTTCTAACGTTGTGTAACAAATTATCTCTGTCTTGGGTAAACGAATATCGTCTGTTCAGCTCCCGATTTCGTCATTTTGATTTCATAGTTGTATAAGTCGTAAAATGCAAGTCATTTTACATAATGGAAAGATAATCAAAGTGGGGGGAGCCTGCATAATTTTACATATTATGAAAGCACTTTCACACACAGGTGTCTTGTTTCACATTCAGACTGATGACGCCATCGTTTTTGTTCCACCATTGCCCATAACCTAACCTAATACTTCTTCTGAGTACGTGGTGATTCTTTTGAAATGACGTCTGAAGACTTGTATATATTAAAAAGTATCATTTTTCTATTGATTAAAACTAGTTTAATGCAAAACGTTCAAATGTTGGAATTTTGATATGGTAGACATTATGATTCATTTTGTTGTGAGGTTATAACGTAAATTTGTCTCTCTCCCCCTTCCCCTCCCGCCTTCAAATCAAATTCACATGTCATATACTCCACTTCGAAGTTGGCTTTATCCATTATTTTACTACCAACCTCAAGGGCTTTTCTGTCACTGAAACCTATTACTGTCAGGATTGATATTCCAAAATACCTGGAGATAACTATATAAGGGCGAGGTTAGGAACTTTGAGCAATATATTAATATTATTAGCAAGCTAAAATATGTCAATAATAATAATGATGACGCTTAAAGTCTCAATATGTGTTTGACAAATTTTAACTTCGACCTTTGCAGCTTACTGCCCTAAAAGCTCAGTGAAAATAACACAGTTCTATGCAATTTTCATATTAATATAATTATTTTTATTGAGTTACCTGTCGTTAAAAATTTTGCGCTGAATAAATTCGCCAAATTTTTAACGAGTTCGTAGATTCAACAAACTTCAATCAAACGTTGAAAGCCCTGGCCAACAGATCATGCGCCAATCAAATCTCTTTGCGTTGTTTACGACTAAGGCATATGACTTACTTACACTTTCGTGGCTAGCCTGTGTTAAGTCCATTCTCTTGAATAGTATCTTTCTTTCAATATTACCGATGTAGCTTGCGAAATTGTGTCATTTCCTTCCATTGCCAGGAATAAACAGGTGTTTTCAGACGTTTCCTCCGTGAAATTGGGTAAAAAAAGTGGACGATACGAGTATATATAGATCACATTTGTGTAACGAATAGACTATAGCTGATATGGGCGGTCGCAGTGATCTTACGGTAAATCGTTCGCGCCATAAGGGCAACAGAAAATAAATTTCTTTCTTTAGATTGCGACAGCTTATTTCAATTAAACCCACCTGGTCAGAGTGCATAAGAAACATTGAATCTACTTCGGAATTTTGTTATCCGAAATTCATCAGCAAACACTTATGAGACTTTAACGTTGCTGCACAACTGGTTTACGCCGGCTACTTTCAGCGCGACTATAAACTTTTAGGAGTGTTAGCTCAATGGTTAAAGCCGGTGCCTTCCAATCATAAGGTCCCCGGTTCGAGCCACTCCAAGATCAATGTATGTCGTCCAGTTACAGAGTTGTTGACAATTGACAATTCATAATCATGGACGTTACTTGCGGCTTTGATAAGCCAATGAGGCTTCTTCGCGAGTTCCTGCTTGCAGGAGGATCTAAAATACATACATATAAGGGTGATGCGCCTAAGAATGCCCTACTTTTTTTATTCAGAAATGCTACCTTCTACAGGCCCCTTGAACAGAGTGGGTGAAATAACAGTTCAGTGCTGTGAACAAGATGGTAGCCCCCATGTAGAGACTATTTCAAGGGAAATCAAGCAATTATTTAGAATTTTACAGCCTTTTTCGTGACGTTTGCGACATAACTTCCGGGTAATCTTTTGATTTAAAGGGACCGGGATCACGTGTTACCAATAAGGCGAGGAAAAACAGATAAAAATGCATCAGAAAGAGAACAAAAAAGAGTGATTGAGCTTAGGATGCAAGGGTAGAGTATTAACAATGTAGCTACAATGCTTAACCACTAGTAGGAGGTTTGTGATTGACACATGGGGCAAACGACACTGGCCTTCTCTGAGAGATCGTAAACGGAAGCGAAAAGTCAGAAGTTGACAATGGCTGCAAAGATCACCACATTTGTCAAGGAAAAATGGTGCAGAGGCTACAGGAAAGCTGCTGAAGCTCTCAATTCCAGTAGTATTCTTGGGTATGGTGTGACAGTGCACCCAACCACTGAAATTTGTCTCATTTCATCATATTTATATATGTGTGAAAGGTTTTCTCAAATTAGGTAGGGCATACTTATGTGCATCACCCTATACATACATAAACTCAGTAACCAATGTTGAAGTGCAATACAGTTGCAACTTAATTGGTGATCTTCCGTAGAATAATCCGTTTTGAAAGAATTTGGAACCTATAGGCGTTCGAACTTTTAATATATGCGCTTTTGACATAAGATCATTTGACGAATTATTATTCATCTTTAGGTGTGAGTGTAGTGGGGGAAAGGGTGGGGGGGGGGCTGAAGTGATGGGTGAAAAAATGGTCACTTTCTTTTCTCCTCACTCCTTTTAAGTAACTTCATAGCAGGGGTGTATTCGGTGGGCACGTCGCTCCACCCACCAGTTTTGTGAAATACCACAAAAGTACGTTGTTATAAATGAGAATTGCTACGTTTTGTTAATGCAAAGTTAAGTTTGTGTCGTTCAAGAAGCCCCATCAGAAAGAATTTATATAATTTAAGCTACAACTATTGCTTGGTAACGTTTGCGTGAAAAGGGCATAGATGAACGAAGTGTTATCACCCATTCATGACAGTTATATATATGTTTCGGTTCCTATATACTTGTGTGATATGAGCACACCTATATATATATAATTTCAATTACAACTTTCCATAAATGGAAATTCAAAATTGGGGAAAACGTTTACTTAAGTTCTACCTCTTTCCTCCTCTGCGCCCCTCCCCTTCAAGGTACCATTTCATCTTTTCCCATGTATCTGGGGTTTTGCTAAAATTGGTTCTGCAACTAACCCTCCACCCATCCCCTCCTTCCCTCCCTGTCTCTCTCTCCTGTTTATAGGTACTACTACACTTAACCAATAAGGGCCTGTATTGTGAATATGACAACGTCCAATTAGAGGTGTCGTTCATTATTCCCCAACCCCCCCCCCCACCCCTCACCTCTTCTTTCCATACGCCGGATGAAAAGGAAAGTAAACATTCACAGATAATTCACCCCATTACAACACTCTTCGCTGTCTCACGCCCTCTAAAATTGCCGCACGGCGCAAGGGGAAAATGGTGATGTGGAAATTACTGGGGTCAAAAGTGTTGCCCCAGTGCCCTCCGCTGGTTGTCGAGTTAGGCATTGTGCATTCATTCGCAACATTCCCAGCTTAATGAGGAAATGATTGTGTATACCAAACTAAACCTATAAGAAATGTCAACAACAAAAAAGTCAAATCTGGCGGAAGAGTTAGGCACATTGGATAAGCCTTAAAATCGGATTAGTATACATGTGAGGCGACCACTGGCAGTGGAAATTCGAGAGAGGATTAAAATATGCACATCAAAATGATCACAAAAAGGAAACAATATCACTTGCATTAATGTTTATTTTAAATCTTTACTTAATATTCTGATTTGACAAGTTTAGGAGGCAATATCACACTGACACACATAGGCTGGATTACGGGGGCAGGGGGAGGGGCACTTGCCCCCTCACTTTCTCCTAGACCTTGAGGGTTTTTTAATCCAATTTGGTCTGTAATTTGTTTTTTTTTTTATGCCCCAGCAGTACTGACAACTAAGCGATACAACTATATATTACTGGTAAATAATCTATAAACATTGCACCATATTATATCTAGGGGCTTTATTAAATCCCAAAATTTCTTACCCCTCCCCTTATACCCCTCTCCCAGGTCCCCCCCCCCTTATTTTCAAACATCAACTTTCCGCCTCTGCTGACACAGCGAGCCTGACGCAGCATATGGTTGCACGAGTACATGCAGAAAATATCACCATCAGTTTAAAACTTCCCTTTTTTCTTTTCAAATGTGGTATACTAATCCAAGGGGCTTAATCGTTGTCTATAATGAAATTACTCTTGATCATCTCCAAAATGGTAGCAACACGAAACTGTCATTTCAAGAAATACAGTATTGTGACCTTCCGTTGGTCTTGAGGAAACGCTTGCCAGTACAAGATGCTGTGGCCCAGTATCCCATGTAGTTACAACAGCCGAAGACACCACCGCAGTCAGTACACTGGCCAGCGTCATAATCGGCCCAGTTGGAGCAGGCATAGGATGTAAATTTACATGAAGATGCTTCCACGCTCTCAGCGTACAGGTCAATCACTCTGTTGTGGCTACAGGCCGCCACGTCCGAGATACAGTTTGGCTGTGAAGATCCACCGTTAGGATAAAAGTCTACGTGACCCATCTAGATATAAAAAGAGCAAAAATGAAAGCGATCGACGAACTATTATATCATAAATTGATAGGTTAAACAAAGATGTAAATACAAATAAACTGATACTGAAATATATAAAAGTTTGGTCAAATACAAATGACTTCTTTATATACTGTTAACGAGTTCACACCAGTAGACCTGGAATGGTTACAAAGGCGCACTATAGGACACGCTAGGACTCGTGTCGTTACCAGCGCAATCTGGGGCCAAATGGTTTCGCCACTATCATCGTACAACTACCGATGAGAGAAATATCATGATGACGTGTATGAGTTGGTTATATTTGTGTTGGTTATGTTATGCTTGTAAACACTCAGTTAAGGGACACTTGGATGAATTTCATATTTTGAAAGTAGATATCCCATCTTAAGTATAGATGATCCATATTGTTGTAACTTGTGTTGGTCAAAGGTCATTTGAGGTCAGCAGAAGTCCAAGTTCTGAAAACATTGTAAACGCGATATCTCATGACAAGAATCTTGGATGGCAATTTAAATTTAGTGATTGGATGTCCCATGTTAAACTATCATGTTTTATCGAAGGGCCGAAGAAGGTCATTTAAGGTCAAGAGTCGTAAACACAATACGATAAGAAGGTAAACTTCGATGGTGTTTCATGCTAACTGGATGTTAAATTGGATGCTCAATATTGATTTGATAAATCCTTTTCTTCTATACAGTGTACGTCGAAGGTCAGCAGTCAACGCCTTTACACCCTTTTAATCGCGATATCTCAAGAAGCGAAGTTCGAATAAACTTCAAAATCGACAAGTATACCAAACCCATATCAATGCGAACATAAACCAATCCATGGAAGCACTAGGTGCATAATAGATCCAGAAGGGAAACTTCAGAATATCAAATTCCTAAAATATGCAGCTAAATGACTTCATAGAAAGCCTCAATCCATTTGCAATTTTCTTTCTGTTGATACTATTAGCAAGAACCGAGTATAGGCTCAGTTTGCATGGATGGCAGTGAGGTTTGTAAGACTAAACTTTCAGTATAGAAGCTGACACAAAAAGAATCCACATAATACGTCGTCATATGCGTTGTATATAATCATTTTTTGACAGGCTTACGTCAGTAGATGATCCGTACGTATCATCATCAGTGTGAATGTTGTCAACAAAGTCGGCATCGCTAGGATCAAGACGACATCTCGAATCGGATTGAGAACTGAAACCTGGACCAGCAGGGTCAAGACCTGGAAATGAAACCAATCAAATGAAATCTCATTTTATAGCATGAAAGCAATTCGGGTCTAGAGGCTATAATAATAATATGCTACACTAGAATGGTTTCCAGGCTCGGATCCAAGGGGT
>JAIPMN010032777.1:0-10667 GCA_020650975.1 Apostichopus californicus
ATTTATATATATACATACATTCATATATATATGTGTATATATGTGTGTATGTACTACCATCTCTGCTTTGTCATTAAACCTTGTCCTCTGTCTTCCAAGTATTTACAAGCTGCAAGATGAAGGTCAGTCTTTCCTAACATTAAGGGATATGATGCATGCTATGGGTGGCGATGACTTTGTGAAATGGACAATGCTGCCAGCCGATCAGATGCTCAGGGAAATGAAGTTTTCAGAAAAGTTCATATCAGAGGTCGTTTCCTTGGCGACCAGGGTCAACTACGGTCAGGATCCCGACATGGAAGGATTTGCAGGTACAAATGGCTGTGAGAGGGAAAAGGGGCTGTGGAAGGAAGGAAATAGGGTTCAGTGGGGGTGGGGGGGGGGGAGATGTGAGGAGGAATATGTGCCAAAGCTATTTCAAGGTGATCAATATTGAGCCCAAAACTGAAGAATGGCATAAACTGTTGAAAGTTTCCCAAGTGACTTTCCTGCAGGTTTCAGTCAGCTATACATCTGGGCATATAATATGTAAGCATAAACAAAATCCATAAATTAAGTTTGCTTAGCCATTGACAGCAAGCTGACAATAATACTGTCCAAAAACATATTAAAAATTTAAAAAATTGCATAATATGGAGAAGAAAAAAAGTTCCAACTGATAAAGTTTATATTAAGTTGATTTATTTGTTAATAAGAGAAGCTATGAAATGCATTTGCGTTGCTTTATGTGAGAGGGTTTAAACTATAAAGTTGTAACTACTAACTACCTAATTTGATTTGCAATAATTCTAATTGTATAATTCTAATTTTTGTTTGTAATGTTTGCTACCTTCTCTGCAGCTACTGTGTCGCTGGCAGGAGTTCAGTCGGGATTGTGGGCAGTAGAGGGCGGCAACATGCTTCTACCGGAGAACTTCCTGACTGAATCCAAAGCAACACGAAGAAGCAATTCAGTGGTCAGAGTCGCTCTTGGTCAAAACAGTGACAATGTTATGGAGCCATCATTCATGGTCACTTACATCGATGGAGACAAATCTAAAACAGACCGATATGACATCGTCGTCATAGCAACACCTATAGTTCCAGGTGTCAGTGAGATAGATTTCATCGACTTTCCATCCCCTATTGGACCGTTTCCTGGTGAATACCGCAGCACGGTCGCAACTTTTATCGATGGTACCTTAAACCCCGAAGCTTTCGGTAGAACGAAGGAAGAAGGATTGCCTGATAGTGTGCTCACAACCCAAGACATTCCTCTCGGGATAAGAAGTGTCGCTAAAAATTTCCCTGTCACCATAGAGGGCGATGTTGACAAGGACAAATTTGTATATAAAATCTTCTCTACGGAGAAAGTGAGCGGAGCGCAGTTGGATACTATGTTTTCATCTCGCAGCGAAGAGCGGTCGGAGGATTGGCTAGCTTACCCCTATTACAAGGATGTAAATATTGATATGGTGGCGTCCTTTCAGTTGCATGATGGGATGTTTCATGTCTCACCTATAGAGTGGGCCGCCAGCGCGATGGAGATGTCAGTTATCGGAGGAAAGAATGTGGCTCTTCTTGCCAAGCAGTACTGGAATGGTCTTACGGGAGAAAATGGTAGGACCGGAATTGCAAAAGATGAACTATAGAGGGTCAAAGAATTGCTTTATAGAAATAAGGCAAGTGATGTAATTGGATAGCAATTGAAATAAGTGTCTTTCAAATATCAGGCATGTCAAGATTCCTCTATATCTACCAAATTAATAGCATTATGGTAAGTTTGTTTGACTGACAAAAAACCCATTATGTAAGCATCCTGATAAAGTTAGCATTCAATTACTATGTGTTCTTTTGGTGATATTGATTGTAGAAGAATACTCATTTTTGTACTATCAAAGCAAACCTGTATTTCGGCTAGTTCTAGACTAACAAACTTGCTTTATTCTATAATTTTTATTTTGAATTGGATAAGGGTGGTGCTTTTACCATAATAAGGAGGTTTTGAATATTACAACGTACCAAGTTATAAAGTGTAATTCTTTTGAGATAGTTTATTGGATGCAAGGTTTTGAAGGAAAACAAAACAGCTAATCGGATGCTGGGTATTACTGGACTCTATTAACTGGGTTATCATTAGTGGAATTAAGCACACCCCCTAAACAATATTATCTCTAAATTTAATGAGTGACTCGCTTCAAAGAGCCAATCACGAGGTGGGTGAGAACTTTTACATGTATGCTCCACCTATTTGTAAGCCACCCAGGAAAGAGCATCAGGGATTCAAAACCATGTTGTCCCTCAACAAAAGTTTTATTGTGAAGTATAACATGCTTAAATAATTTCTTAACATTCATCTTTATAATATAGTGGGAGAAATTTTTACTAGGGAAAAACTTCAATTCTTATGAATTGCCAACATTCTTGTAAGAGACTTAAAGGAGTTTAAGAGAGTAAGTAAAAGGTGTCTTCAGTATTATATGATGACAACTGATCTGGAATGTCTGACCATGAATTTATACTAAACAAATGATTTCTTAGAAGGTATGTGGAGATGGGAAGTGGTTTGTAGGGAGGGATTGGATGCAAGTGAGGTTTGCAGGGAGTAATAGGGGTTTCCAGGATGTGATGAGGGAAGGGTTGCCCGGGAAAAGCAAGTCACAGTTTGCCATGGCCTTGTTATCCTCTTGGTAGCGATGTTTTTTTGGTTTTTAGATTACGTACATTTCTAATGATCAGTTTATGTTTAATGGCATTAAAAAAATTATATCTGCAATATTAAATATTTGTTATTTTTTAAAATAAATAATCAATCGAAAATAAACTTTATCTTTATTTTCCATGGGTCTTCTTTTTCAACATTTAACCTCATGAAAGACCACACTACTTTGCACTTCTCTCACCTGTCCTCAATCTTACATGATCACTTTTCCATCTCCCTAACTCTGGCATGGATCCAGAGAGGGGTAGATGTTTGACCCTTTTCAACACCCCACACAATTAATTACATGTTGACCTTATTCTAGATGTAATTTCACTTTTAGAGTTTCCTCTGTTATCTTTAGGAGGACCCCAGACCTACCACCCCCCCCCCCTTTCCTTCCACATTAACCAGACCCTCTCCTTTTTAATACCCTCTACCTACCATTGAGGTCTAACATTCAGAAGTTTACCAACATGTTTTTTCACCAAACTTTACATATGATAATATCCACTTGGTTTTCTTGCCTTGGTGATTATCTTTCTTACTGAGATTCTTTGACAAGGTTGTTCGCACCAATTCTGAACAATAACCATTCTTTAAATGTTTCATCGACATTTAGCAGCAAGCGAGAGATCTATGTGATGAAATCCTGAAAGAGTTGAACAAAGAGATTAAAGAAGAATGAAAAAGACAGGACTCCAGAGTCCAAGGTTGATGAGGGTGAGTGTGTGACAAGTACAGTCAAGTAAGGAAAATGTGGCAGCAGAAATTGCAAAGAAAAGGGCAAAACCAGCTAAGAAAAGAAAGATCCAACATAGATTATGAATGCTGGAGGGTGAAGAGAGAGTAGTTCTTCAAAGGATCCTGGTAGGTGATCAAAAGCGATCACAGCTGGAAGGTGCATTCAATCAATCGGCTAAGAAGACACTTTGATATAGATGTCAGAGTTAGTCATCACAGGCTTAATGAAACAAGAAGTAATCATGTAACTCTTTTATTGTTCCCATGAGTCGTTCAGGATAACATTTTACAAGGGGAGGTAGTGGGGGGGGGGGAGGGGAACAGGTGGTTGGTGTGGTGATGGGTAAGTGGCAGTAGAAACTGAAATTACTAAAAAGAGAAGAAATGCATTAAATTTACAATGGCACCATATGAAGACAATCTCTTATGAAGATTGTCTGTGGGTTAAAATTGAGGGAATTGGGAGGTGGGTGGGGGGGGGTGGAATGATGAAGTGAATGACTCCCTCAGACCCATGTCTATCCCTTGGGCATTGTTTCAATCATGTTCTTCAATTACTAATCTATATCACAAAGTATAAATTGCAGTTTGAAAGAGGTACTCATAATGAATATTAAACAGAAGTCTTGTCTTTGTTTTGTTTTCAAACCTTTATTAATTCAGGGAGAAAGACGAATGGAAAAGAAAAGGCACAATGTTTGTACAAATATAAAACATGAAGTATTGTAAAAACAAGAGAAGATTATTGTATTTGAAACAAAACCCACAGAGTATCAAGACAAGTGACCAACAAAAGAAACTTGTTTTGAAAATTAGAAATCTCAAATCCCCATAGAGTGGAAAATAGAAGTAAGAAGTGAAGATGGAAAATTACCCAAGTTTGGACATTTTCATTTATATAGATGTGTCCTTTTTTTTATACAGAAATTTTTCTGTGCACAGTTTGAATTAGCTCAAGCATCAACCATTAGCTAAATGTTTTGGCTACCTGATACATAATCATACTAATGGGGTAAGCCTACATTTGGACACTCACCAGCCATGTAGTGAGTGTATGCACTAGTCACCTATACTCATTTATTCCTCATGGATTTGTACTAGCTGGTACTCATACTCAAAGGCATTTTGAACATCAAGTATAAATACTATACTAATATTTAGTCCTTGTACTCATGCTAAGAGCCTTGTACTCATACCAAGATATAGTAACCTGTACTCATTCTTATCCTCCTAGATTTGTACTAGCTGGTACTCACACACACTGCATATATAAAATACTACCCACTCATGCTCAGAACCATGTATTTGATTTCATACCAAGGGGAAGAGTTGTAACAAGCCACAGTTTATTTTAAGGTTAAGACAAGTCACTGCCATTGATTTTTCTGACTCTGGTAGAGTTATCAACTCCAGTCACTGTGTAATCTATGTGGGTTGGATTGACCAACTTATTCGAGTCACTCAGCTTTTAAAATTTAGTGCCTCGGACTCATGGCTCGTTTACAACACTGCAAAGAGGAGTTGTACTCATACTGTTGTACTTGTACCACAGGTCCTGCCAACTACTATTTTCAGTCAAACGTCTAGATATGAGTCATGGTTTTGTTTCAAATACAATATCATTGACTTATAGACTACAATATAAATGTTGAAATCGTAAGCTGTGGTAAAACAAGAACTTATGCAAACATTTCTGTTAACTACAGAAAAAATGGTCAAAAATCAAGGTGATCTTTTTTGGATTTTTTTGCTTGGATGGAATAGAATACTTTGGTCTCAAGAAATAATGAATTCTAAACATTTTTGAACTACAAAACAATGATCAAGGTCTATTTTGAAATATTTACAGCATGGCAAATTGGTCAAGATGATATTACTATATGAATACACATGAGCAGAAACTAACTGAAGTAGGTACTGCCTAATTGCTTTCTTAATATTTTCTTATTGTCTTATAATTTACTCATACTGTTGCACTTGTACCACAAGTCTGCCAACTACTACTTTCAGTCAAAAGTCTGCCTATGAGTCATGGTATTGTTTCAGATACAATATCATTGACTTATAGACTTACACTATTAATGTTGAAATCATAAGCTGTGGTAAAACAAGAACTTATGCAAACATTTCTGTTAACTACAGTCAAAACGGTTAAAAAACAAGGTGATCTTTTCTGGAATTTCTTCAATTTTTTTTCTTGGATGGAATAGAATACTTTGGTCTCAAGAAATATTAACATATCTAAACATTTTTAAACTACAAAAAGCTGATCAAGGTCTATTTTGAAATATTAACAGCATGACAATTTGGTCAAAAGGATATTGTTATACAATGTCTGATCACTGAGAATGCTTTACAAAATGAAACCGTGCTGTTACTGTCACCCAGACATGGGTCCATGGATTAAAATATGCTATTTTTTATTACTGACACAAAAACATGGAAATGAAAATGACATTGACTTCTCAATGCTAGCATTTGATAGAAAAAGAAAACAATTTGATGAAAGAAACTGCGACAGTTCATCTATCATTAAATTAACACAATCTGAGGCAATCTTTGACAATTTTTCATTCTTTGATTTGTCTGAATCTCTGTAAATCTATTTAGTATCCAAAGCGTGAATATAAACCCACTTAAGGCATAGACACCTTGAGTTCTACATATACCAGTCTGCCTGTCTTCACTGTGAAAACAATTCCACTCTGAAAGAAACTGCAATCTCGTTCTTCCTGGAAAATTTTCAGGAGCATTGTCTATAGTTATTCAGCACCAACAAATCTACCGTACGTTGTTTTCCTTTCTTTCATATAAGTTTGATATCATTCACCATCATGTCTCACCAGTGCCCCCATACTTTCTCCTTAATGCATCTGTAGATTGCATCTCATCCAGTAAGGTTTCAGTACGGTGCTCGGTAGATCCAGCCTTTTCCGCTAACTCCCAGATCTTCCTCCTTTGAACATCTGTCAGACCATTGCTATCCTTTTCTGAGGAGGTTGAAAAAGATATAACAGAATTAAGAGAATTACCATAACATATCGGAAGGAACGTCGACCATGTGTTTGGAAATTGACTGTAATACTAGTAAACCAAGTAAGGGTGGTCCTTTGTGGATGGACAGTGAAGATATTAAAATAGTCCAGGTTCGATGACTCACAAGAGTTCAAAAGTGAAATTAGTATAAATTGGTCATGCCATCGGACCTCTTTAATAGGTTTATTATAAACAGTATTATCTAAACTGTTCACTTCAGACCTTCTTACCTTCAACATTTTCAACCTCTAATTTATCTTTCTCTTTCTCCCTGGCAAGGTCCTTCTCCTTCTCCTCCTGCAGGATGTGCCAACTTCGCGGGATGCGAGTTCCGTCTCCCGCAACCTCCGATGTGAACTGACAGAATCTTTGCCTCTCGTCCCTCAAGGCCTTCTCATCCTCAAGTAACATCTCGACCGACGACAGAGTTATATTTCCTCCAGCGGATGTAGATTCTGGTATTTCGGTTATCAACACAGACGATGAAGATTTTCCTTCATCCGTGTATTCAACTGAATCTCTCTCCGACAACTCTGTTGAAGTTTCAGTTTCTTTATCGAAGGAGATTTCCCCATCGCTTATATCCTCGATCAAGGGTCTGTTTTGCAGCGGTTTTGATTCTTCTTGGTTTATGAATGGAGATATTTCTTGGATGAGGGACTTGGGCTTTGTTTCTTCATAGATTCTCTGGATGAGAGGTTTTCTGGAGTCTTCTGATAATGATGACGATGGAGTTATCTCTTCAATCAAGTTTGGTTCTTTGCTGACCTCTGTTCTTGAGGCTGCTCGGACTGGAAGTGATGTAATAGGTGTTACATCCAGTTCTTCAATCAGAGTTTTCTATAGTAACAATTTAAAGAAAAACAGTAAAAATAAAGAGAAATGATGGTAAGTAGGTGTAAAACTTATAAAGCAGTATTTTTAGTTGATTTTGAGGAATGATCCAATACTAAAAGCACATCACAATGAAGGTTACTAGTTTTAACTGGGGTTAATTTTCATTTCAAATCATGAGGTAAAAATAAAAATAAATTTGACTATTTCAAATTTATTCTCTTTTCGTGTCGTTGCAATATATACCGTGATCATGAAAGAAATGTCCAGGTTATGAAATACTGAGGACCGTATAAATTTCAGGTACTAATCACTGACAAAAGGAATTAAAAGAATTAGCAATCTATGTAATAATTCCAGACATGTAGTATCAGTCCCAACAGCATGAGTACACTTACAATTAGAATTCACTTTGGAAAGGGTATAAGAACAAGGCTCAAATCAAGATGACAAGAACTTAAAAGGATTTTCTTATGACAAGACAATGTCAAAACTTATTTTGAAGAGAAAAATTTTCAACAGTGCTAGTTGAAAACCCCATCTCAATATCTTGTTGCTTACCAGAGGCTTGATTGAAAGTGACCTAGTTTGACAAGCTAAACCTTTGACTATTCCAGGAAGTGTATCAGAGAAGGTAGTCTGTGATGTGATTTTTAAGAAAGTCACCCACGATATAAACTAAACACCTTGACCCACCTCTCAACCGTATATTGCGATTGTATGCTAACCGTGTGATCATGACTCTTGTTATATGCTAAGAGAATTGTCATGACTCCCCTTGAAAGGGAATAAGTACTACAGAGCAGTGAGATTATCAAATGGACCATCAATTTATTTTACAGCTTGTCCCAGCAATTACCAAGCAAGTCCTCTAACTAAACATCAGGTTACAGGACCTAGCAAACTACCTGACAGAAAAATTGATAACTTTGGTACAAACAAGGACAGTGGAAGCGAAATCTTTTTACAAATTTACAGATAAGTTTTAATGTAAATATTCTCACCTTCATTGATTGCTGCGCCCAGTGAGCTTCTGATAAAGATAGTTCTTCAATATCGACCTCTTCCAAATCAGGTAAATCCTATAGGGAATGAATATTCAGTGATATGAAAATTGAACATACATCATTGGACAAGACCTTATTATCATAATTTAGACATAATCTGAGGAAATAGCAGAATGAACAAAAATACATATAGTACAGTACAATATTGTACTGTACAGTACAATACCATACAATACTGTACAATATAGTACTGTACTGTCTTGTACTGTACAGTATTGTATGGTATTGTACTGTACAGAACAGTACTGTACAGTATTGTACTGTACGGTATTATATGACCGTATGAAGATGCATTTCAATGAACAAAAGAACACATTTTCTTTTCATCAGAGATATAATTAGCTAGAACAGGATTTCCAATGACCTCAAGATTACAGGTCCTGTGCTCTATCAACTGAGATAGTGCAATGTCCCCTTATTTGACGGCAAACCCTGTTTATTACTTAAACAAATTTGAACTCATCACATCTAAACTAGTGCAGTACAGGTATCAGATGTGATTGTGTATAGATTCGTTTTACATTATACACAGCTGCTGCAGTTTGGGTGTCAATGACACAGCCCCATATCATTGTATTTTCCCTTTTGAATTCTTGACCTCACCAATCTCCTACACATTGTTTGAAATATTTTAACGCAAAAGTTTGTATATTACAGTTGTTCATTGAGACCCCCTTTTTTTTTTAATCAAATATCAACAATTCTGGTTTAGTATTCATATTGTTATGTAGTTGTAAATCTGGAAATTAAATAGATTTGATCCAATTATCTCCCAGAAAATGCACTTACATCAATATTAATCTTCTGGTTATCGTCTGTCAGTTCTTCTTCTCCATGGTTACCGCTCACTGCTTCTTCCTTCACATCTTTCTCTTCTTCCTCCTCTCTGGTACCAGCTGGACCTCTGGTGACATCAAATGTAAACATTGGCTCATCTTCCGGTGGTTCGTGGATGTAGGTTTCTGGGTCACGGATCTCCTTGGGCTCATTGTCCTGCAGCTAAGAAATTCAAAATGCTCTTCCATTTAGTAAAATTGTGTTGTTATGGTAACATGCATTACGGTTAGTAGGAATCTAAACAGGATGGTAAATTATTTTCCAAGTTATATTGACCAAAGTTAAAACTGGAGCCTAAATTTGAGAACACACACCTCTCAGTTAGTGATATGATAGCATAACCATATTTGAAATAAATAAGCAGGTTTTTAAAATAGCCAAAAAAGGGTAACCTAATTTCAAAAGGCTTGGTTAAATTGACAGACAAGTGAAATTAAAGCCTCACCTGGTCATCTCCATTCTGTTGCTGTTCCCTCCTCTTGGCCTCAGCTCTAGCCCTGATTGCAGAAAGAGCTGTAATCAACAGACATTAATAGTGATGATATCAGAATAAATTTCAAAGTTGTCAGACTCATCAGTATCTTGAAACACTTTCATATAGTCACTGCCAACCTGTGACAACCTCTTGCCATGATGGTATAATGGGGGTTGGGGAGGGGGAGTACTGACACTACAACCCACCCCTACCCTCCACCAACCTCAAGCATGAGTGAACATTGAGTTTTGAGCATATTTAGGATAATCAAGATAAACGTCCAAGTTGTTAGATGCATCAGTATCTTAAAACACTTTCATATAATCACTGCGAACCTGTGACAAGCTCTTGACATGATGATATTGGGGGTTGGGAATAGGAGGGGGGAGCACTGATACCAAGACCCACCCCTACCCTCCACTACCCTTAAGCATGAGTGAACATTAATTGAGTTTTGATCATATCTAGGATAATCAGAATAAATGTCGCCTGAACAAGGTACAAATAAATGGTTTCCAGAAAGAGGATTGTCAAGGAAACTGGTTTAAATAACTTGGAGGGTTGACAGTTGGACTTTGAGAACAAAGTTTGACCATAAGGATATGTTTGCCTTTAAAACTTGTTAGTGGTATCGTACTGTCAAAATAATAACATAACTTGAAAAAACAAAATTGATCAAATTTGTCAAATCTATTAACATTCTAAACCTTTGGTGTTACTGTGAACCTATGGCAAGCTCTAACTACTATGCAACTAGGGAACATTGCTAATCCTCACCCCACGCCCCTTCCCCCACCCCTCCTTACACAAAAATCAAGTTGAAGTATAAATGGCCATGAATAGACCTAAAAACCTGATTTGGGAGCAATATTTATGACCTTCCAGAGGACAGGACAAACACATAGCAGTTAAAGATGAATTTACTAATTACTGAAATGCTGCTCACCATCAACGCTGGCTTGTATCTTTGCACGGTCACGACTGATCCATCGTT
>JAIPMN010032793.1:0-26108 GCA_020650975.1 Apostichopus californicus
ACTCACTAGATGAGAGTATGATCTTTGAATGGTGGTGTTAACAAACTCACTAGATGAGAGTATGACCTTTGAATGGTCGTGTAAACAATCTCACTAGATGAGAGTATGATCTTTGAATGGTGGTGTTAACAAACTCACTAGATGAGAGTATGATCTTTGAATGGTCGTGTAAACAATCTCACTAGATGAGAGTATGATCTTTGAATGGTCGTGTAAACAAACTCACTAGATGAGAGTATGATCTTTGAATGGTGGTGTTAACAAACTCACTAGATGAGAGTATGACCTTTGAATGGTCGTGTAAACAATCTCACTAGATGAGAGTATGACCTTTGAATGGTCGTGTAAACAATCTCACTAGATGAGAGTATGACCTTTGAATGGTGGTGTTAACAAACTCACTAGATGAGAGTATGATCTTTGAATGGTCGTGTAAACAATCTCACTAGATGAGAGTATGATCTTTGAATGGTGGTGTTAACAAACTCACTAGATGAGAGTATGTTCTCTGAATGGTGGTGTAATTCAGATTAAATCCGCAAACATAACATCTTGGAAAAGAGAAAAGAAATTTAAGGCTGGAAGAGGGATTCGAACCAGTGAACCAGTTTTCCGTTATTCATTTTATGCTTATATAACCATAATATCTTCTCTATAAACAATTCTTGCAGTAAGCATCGACCTAAAACTAGACAGCTAGTAAAATCTAATGTTTACTGTAGATCCTTGCTCATATCAGCTTGCAAATCAGAATTATTCGGTCATAAGCCATCGCTGGTAACTGTGAGCTCTCATTGCCCATTGTAGATTTCCTATGTTGTTGACCAAGAGAAATCTACATCACTTGAGGGAACGTTTCACGTTATATTCAGGGGATTTAACATTTCTTGTTTTTAAACCCTACTGTGAGACCAAAGAATAGAATAGAATGGAAATATCGGTGACATGACATGGCATTTTATTGTTACTGAAAACACCGCAATAATCGTTGACCTGGCCAGCATTAGTGATGTGCCTCAAAGCAGAAAAGTATTGTGTTGACCTGACCAAACTTAGTAGTGTCCCCCGAAGCACACTTTATTTGTGAAGGTGTAAATATCCTCATGATGAATGTGTTTCCCAGGGTACCTATCAGTACTGACAAAAAATTGAATCAAGTCCATCAGGATTGCTGTTGGCTTTCTGTGTGTTTATAATGAAATAAAAAATCTGACTTTTGTTGACTTGGCTTTTTGGATCTCTTAAAAAGGGGTTCATTTGGGTTCATTTCAACTCTAGACAATAGTAGAGCTGTCGAACCTTCTAATATTCATATCGAAGAGATTTTTCGTGAATTTACATTCCTGGGTCAGTCGATGAATGATACTTTGAAAAGCTGACATGAGGTGTTCAACTCCAATTGATTTGAATAATTTACACGGATATAAACCTTTTGACCGGTACCTTTTGACCGGTACCGTGCAGCAAGACATAGCAAGAAAATTATCTCATGCCAAGTTGAATGTCAAAGGTGTATCACAGTAGATAAATTTATTTCTCCCTAAAACAAGAAATTTGTCTCAATCTTTTAATGTCTTTATCACTCTGGTCAAAGCAGGTTTACCCCACAAAATCGCAACCGCGCAAAGAGGAAAAACGGTCACAAGGTGTAAGTTAAAAACTCTTCTGAAATGATTTTTGGGGCATGAGGAAGGTTTTTTTTTTCTTTGCGTGGTTCCATTAAAAACCAATCATTTCTGCTAATTAAAGCAGCTCTTTGCATTTTGGAATGAATTTAAGGCAACTTTCAACCCCCCAAAAAAATGTGCAAAATATTAACCAAAATTTGCATGATTATCTTTGATCCAACTAAAGAGTACCCTCTATGATTTATTTCAAGAAATTGAAGTTTATCTAAGGAGCAATAAATGGTTTCACTTTGATTCAAAAAAATATTTGGTAATCCTTCATTACTTTTGCTTATCAGTGTTAATAATTATATTCAGAGAACTGAAAATATTGATAGCATTTTACTTTCCCTTTATTATCATTTGAAATAAAAGTTTGCAATAGAAGTGAAGGGAATGGATCTATATTTATAAATCGTTTTATTGAACTGTTGCAGCTATCAATTTTTGTGTCATTTTTATACCAAAATTAATGCAAACAGCTGCTTTAAACAAGTTCTCATATCACTTTATTCCCATTTTTTAAAGTTTATTTCATGCTCGGTGGCAGACAGCGTATCTCCACACCATTTAATACCATAATTTACACATTTACATCTTTCGGCCATCTTGAAACACGGCGGTGTTTCTCTATCAGGTGAAGACATATAGCATGCTTAGTTATTAGAAGCAGTACAACTGTGTATATATTGGTTCTAAGACACACTTCACCTGGATAACAACTTTACACATTCTTTCAGGTTCTGATGTCACTTTCGATTTGGATTAAATTTCTGTTCGGACAACCACAATCAGCATTAGCGGTTGTTCAGTGGACGACTGGTTGTTTACATAAAATGCAGATTAAATTTGTAACTCAATAACCCCAAATAGAGCTTAAATGATAGATTGGTGTCGCCCTTAGTCATTTTGTAGATATTGAATTAAAACTGAAATAGTCATATTAGACTATGATCCATCCAAATGCTGGTTTACTGGTCAAAAGTTGGTGTTCTATTCGTCAAACCTACAGTATATATATTTTGGTTATTCTTCTCTACTGTGCTACACATTTGAGACTACCAAATTTTCTGTACGGAAAACCGATAAGGAGGACCTGGTTGTTCAAGGGACAACCAGCAAAGAGTCCTTAAAGATTTGTCCTGTTATACTCATATATATATATTTCACTAATCACTCTCATCAAATTCATCATACCATACCACGTACCCGAACTGGTAGATGGAGACTGACTTTTAGCTTTTGCTCAAAACAGAGGTCATTTGAGATAGTTAGGGGTCAGGGGTCAGGGAATTAGACATATCTGTGTCAGTAGTGAAGAGGCATCAGCATGATATCAAAATATGCTAAACAGTCAAATAATGGTCGCACAAATTCCCAAAAAATTGAAACAAACTTTTTTCTGCCATCATCAAATCAGTTTACCTGAATGAGAATATTTTTAAATATATTACAATTTAACCCCTCTACAAAAAATTGTTTGGGATTCATAATTTTAGAGGGTCTGAACCTCACAGAAAGTAATCTCGGTTATAACTTTTAGCAACTTTGTAAGCTTCCTGCAATTTTGATGCAGTACTAAGCTATGACCTCAAATTCTGCTGTTGTTTTGATGGGTCTTCTTAGATTTTCAAAGTATTATTTGTATGTTGTCAAAATATATATTTAACTCCAAGAATAACCATTATGAATTAATTGCAAAAATGGGCTGTTTGATTCATCAAAAGGGGTTGCACCTCTATATATGATATCCCCCCCCCCTGCCTCTCACTTACATACTATAGAGTCCATTATCAAGCTGGTAGGTGTTGGACTTTTATTAAACAGTTTTAAATACATGTTTATTTTTATTTTGTATCCCATTCCCCTACAAGCTTACTTTTGTATTTTTTTTTGCATGCTGTAGCAAAAGAGAGCTCAATTTTATTATTAAAGAAACAACACTTTTTTTTTCTTTCCAAATGTTTGCTTGCACTTCTACTTTTTTCTAAACTTGAGGATAAGATGTTGTTTGGTGAAGGTCTCTATTTCTTGTTGCCCAATCCCTGACGCATGTTGCAGTTATCTACAGTACGCATCATCATACAGTAGTGCGATTCATGTTATCCGCACAGATCACTAAATTTAGCTATTTGCATGAACGGCTTCAATTTGTAGTCACAGAACTTCATATTTTTCGTCTTGTCACGTTTTATGCATTCATGAGGAAATGGGTGTGTGTGTATGTGTGTGTGCGTGTGCATGTTTATTCTGCATCCTTGTAAAATTAGAACGCCCAATGGTGATCTATAGTAGAAAATGATCAGTGGCATAACAAATTTTATGAACTGCCTGAGCCATATCAGAGCTGTTTTAAACAAATTATCTTTAGTTTTCATCAGTTAATTTTGTTATTATAGATATGTACGCAGAACTATCATACCATATATCTAAATGAAACCTTCTCAATGGCCTCTGTTGCATTTTTGTCTTAAACTGTTTTCGACGTCTTTTGACAAAGTCGCTACGGATGTTTTGATCTTTGAATGAACACTGACATGTTCGATAGCCGTGACGTCTGAAATGTCTGATGAAATTTTCGAGGGATGAGAGCTTAAAATTGACAGTGTTTTAAGATAAAAGGGGTATTCTGATAGTATTTAGAGAGAGTCAGTTGGTAGAAGGAACTGGTGTTTATGTGACTAAGGAATATTAATCCACATCCAATAAACCCTTTGCTGGGGGAAGGGGGAAGAGGGAGTGTAGAAGGGACCGATATTGCAGAGGTCAGTGGCACAGAAATGTCCAGAATGTCCAGAAGGTTTATAAGTTTGTTTTACACTGTCTTATGCGAGATTTTGTTTCCAAATTTTAATATATACATATATATAGTCACTGTATTCTCATAGTATACTCAAGTAGTTGTAATACTTTTGCTTAATATGGCTGATATATATTTAACATTATTTAATGCATTCATATTTTTATCAGATGTAATATATTAATATCATCTTAAAGTTATAATCTAACCATTCCCCTATTACACCTCCCCTGTCCAAACCCCACCGCCTCTCTAGGCTTAAAGGCTTAATCCGTTTTCTCTTCTTTCAAAAAAGAGAGCAGTCACAATAAGTTTTATTCATGATACTATTCTCCAGTTTCAATCTCTGTTTCCATCTGTCAGCCTTCAAACATATCTTGATCTTCATTTATCCTGAAATCTGTTTCAGAAAAAAAAGTGAAAAAGTTATGAAAGACCCTCCAGTTACTGTACTGTTTTCCATTTTTCTTTTCTCTTCCAAAAAACTTCTTTTTTTTATCTTTTATAGAAGATACAAATGTTACTTCTCAGTTTGTAGGTATAGCTTAGGAAAGAAATTCTTCAAGTTGCATATTCATGAAAACATTATCATACATTATAAATTAGTTTATTATAAACTGTATTGACCTTTATGTTGTGGTACAAGTACATAAAAAATAATAATAAAAATAATAAGATCCTGTATCAACCTGTGTACAACTAATTTGCATATATGTAAATCATAAACAGCAAGAAGAGTATCAACAAAATAAGAAATTATAAAGATTTATTGTGTAGAACTGGATTCGATCCAGTGATACCAAGAAGTCACATGCTCCAGAAAGTTGGCAAGCTACTAAACTATCGTTCAAAAATACCATATCTGTGGAGCCTGTATGTGACTATGTTTACACCCATTCATTGCTTGCACACCAAATCATCATTGCATTTTGCACTGTTGTTCAGAGGTTATATGGGATGGTATCCCTAAGCTTTTTTTCCCACCAAACTTTAAACAATTATTTTTTGCAATTGGCAATGACAAAGTTTCCACCAAAACATTTGTAAACATTAAATTTTTAGTATTCACATTCAAAATTTCAAATTCAGCCAAACCCTGGTGTGGCAAATTCATAAATCTTAAAAAAAAAAAATGGGTTCTACTGATGAGAGTAGATTAGCTCAGTTGATGAAACACTACAAGAAATTTCAAATTCAGACGAACACTGGTGTGGCAAATTCATAAATCTTAAAAAATGAAAAAAAAATGGGTTCTACCGATGAGAGTAGATGAAACACCCCCAAATTTTTTTTTGAAACTTCCAGAATATCAATTTTGTTTCCCTACCTAAAGGGATTAATTCCCCATGTGTATACTCTAGCATGCATTCAGCTTGACCAGTATGCTGCCCAGTATGATTATTATAAGACATTATAAGAAATTGAAGGAAATTGCAACACACTTGTTGATTTGGATTTCAGAGAATAAAAATTAAACCTCATTTTAAAATAATGCAGCATTGTTTACTTGGGGGATTTTGAAAGAATGATTATTTAGATATAGTTGCTTGTCTATTACTTGTAAATAATCACCTTTTGTTTTAACTGTTCCTTGTTTTCTTGTAGTATCTACTGGGATTATGCCCTGACAGTCAACCTAGAGGACATTGTTTATCTCCATTGTCACCAGCAACGTAAGTACTTGTAAATATTAGTAACCTAAACCACGTAGGGTGCTGGATAAGAGCAGACAGTCTTGAAAAAATACCCCAAAAACAAAAGGTTCCCCTTCTCTTTGTTTCCTAGTACGATCTATTGTGATTTATTAAAGTGTGTAAAACCTCATCGCCCTGAAAGTTCAAGCTTTGTATTGTCTCAACTAATGGACTTTTGAAAAGTTGACAATTGTAGTAAATTATTGAACATTATTGATCATTAGTAGTTTTGATACTGGCTGGCATCTGGGTGTCCAGTTTGAATCTTATGGTATGTTGGACCAGACAGATTCTATAACAATGGATTTATTCAGGTTCAATCAAGGAACTGTTTATTACCTGTTGGATCCTTATTTAGCTTTTTTTAAATTAAATTTATTTTTAAATTATTTTATTTTTATGTTTTAGCTCTTCTTCAAGAATAGATTAATGAAGCTTCAAATATCTTCTTATTGCCTGTTGAAGTTAATTTAGGTTTCTTGGTTCTTCAGATGTTTCTTCTGTCGGTAGTTTTAACTACAATCAAGGCAATGGATGGTTCCTTGTCTGTGCAGATATCTGCAATGACATAATATGGCATTTCTTGTTGTTACAGAATATTTTTAGCCTCCTTTAGTTTCATTTTCAATTCATCAATTTCCTTGTTCCTCGCTTACCTGTCTCCCCACAACCTTAGCACCCTCATTCTACCGTGCCTAGAATGTCCTGGTAACCTTTTTAACACTGTGCACCCTCTAAGACCGGCTCCTCCGGTCACCGCCCTTCCTTCTCATTTTACCATCCAAAGTGTCTAGAACGTTATTTTCGAGCGGATTTTTTTCACTTACTGTATTTTTTTATTCCTCTCTCTTCGTTGACAGCTGATTGCGGAGGTACGTTGGTTTTGGTCGGACAAGATGGCGTCCAGTATCCACCCATCCATTTCCCATGCGGTGGTCACTTACTGGCGTTCCTTACCTGCCTGGAGAATGGACTCTTGCCACGTGGACTTCTTGATCCACCCCTCTGGCTGCAAAGGGGTAAGGGAAAGGTCCTCCCCAAACTTAAGCGTAAGTCGTCGGCTCAACAGCTTAATCCGGGCGGTTCGGAGTCGACGTCCCCGAAGGAGGGGACCCAGATCTTTGAAGGTGAGGAGGCCACGGATTATGTCTTCAGGATCATCTCAGCGTTCAAACCTGACATCGGTGAGTATCTCAGAGGACATCACGTAGATGATGTTCTCGTAACTGTCGTGACCAGCCATTTCAATATATCATTTATCAGCCAAGTCTAGACTTGATACTTCTTCATTTCTGAAAATTATTGCAGGAAAACTGTTTATAGTTGCTAAGGGACAGGTGGATAAAAGGCCTGTGTTGAAAAGAACGAAACCCTTACATCTCGATATATCTTATTATTCACCCCTTGCAATAAGTTAAGACCCCCCCCCCTCACAAGTCAAAACAAAAGTGGCTTTTTTCACCCGGGAGCAATCCGCTTTCTTCTTCTTCTGTCTGAAATGGTCTCCAAGTCGGTAAGAATTTCCAAGTACAGAACTTCAAAGCGAGGTTATACTGTTTACTTGGATGGTACGCCACAAATTAAACAAATTATTGTAATATTACTACGATTCCAAATCTTTCTCTCCCAAGATCACGACGAGGCGATTCTACATAGCCCGCCCAAATTCACAAATTTCCCCTGGTCCCTTAAAGACTTTGGACCGCGACACCAACTTATCCGCCAGAACGTCGTGCAATCGCTTCACTCTCCGAAATCCGTCTACGCTCCCCTGTCGCCCGTCAACGAGCTCTCATCCCCGACACCTCATCCAACTTGCCGATGGGCGGAGCAAGGGTCTGTTACTTCACCTTCCTTGATATGTAAAAAATAAATAAATCAGTGAACACATTTCTCTGGTTGAAGATTTTCCTATTAGCTTCTTTAATACTGATTTAAAGCAAAAAACATCTTTCTCTTTTGGTATTTAAGACCACTCCACAAATCCAGGCTCCTTCACAGCTAACTGAACTGCACAAAGGTGTGTTTGACAAGAATGATTATGTCAGTATTTTATCATAAAAAAATTACGGTCAAAGACTATGTTGAATTTTTCCAAAATGGAGCATAACTCCTGGAAGGTAACAGTGCAGTATTTTCTAGAAGATTATTTTATTCACATGTTAATTAAATACCATTCAAAAAGAAATTAGAGTAATAGCTACAAGCATTTTGGGGTTAATTTTACAGTTAGAGATCTTAGACGTCTCAAACGAAAGTAACAAGAGTTCCTGATTTATTGCAGAGAACTTTATCGACCGGCTTTATAGCACAGGTTTTCCTTAAAAGAAATTGATGCCAATTTCTGTTCATTGTTTTCTAATTTCTGTTCATTGGTTTTCTTTCTCTCTACAGTTCATCGATCAAACTGCTCTGTGATACTATGAGGAAGCAGATTATATCCAGAGCCTTTTATGGATGTAAGGGAGTAACCATTTTTTCCCCATATTTTCTTGAAAATAACTTATATAATAGCTTGGTGAGATTTATGTCAGAACAGATGTTCAAAACCTTCAGAAGATTTTGGTAATTTTCAAAACAAATTTTGACCACCGAGCCTTGTTTTGCGTGCAAAATTCTGGGCTGACTATTGGTATTGTCATTAACTGATATGACTAAAGTTTCTTATAAGTCGGGGGGGGGAAAGGGGAGGGGGGCAGGGGGAGGGGAACATTGGGTAAAGTCATTCAAACAACTCAAAGCAGTATGAAGAAGGTTGAGTAAGTCATTTTAGGATGAAAGAGCTGTAACCATTTTAACTTTTTCTCGTGTCAGTTGGTTAAAGTGTCTCATATTTGTAGTTATCTTTACATAATAATTAAACAAACGGGAAGCAGTGAATAATTTATCTGGTATTTATCTGGGTATAATGTAGGCAACTATTCCAGAATGGGACTTTGAGTATGTACTCACTATAATTCTGCTTGATATATGTATGTATGAATGTATGTATTTATATATGTATGTATGTATGTTTGTCTCTCGTCAGGGCTGGCACACTGTAGACACTTAAGGACAGTCCGCACTCACCTCTCAGGTTTAGTTCACCCAGAGATCATTTGGTCCGAACAGAGGCAAAATGAAGAGCAGGGAATGACCGAGGAAAAATGGAGGTCCTTATTCCAGGATGATAGGGTAAGAAATATTCCTCTTATTTGAATGACTCTTGCAGTAGAGTGTCTGCTCCCTGTCCGCCCCTCTTCCTGCTCCCTGAAAACGACAGCAAAATTTAGTTTGTGTTCTCCCTAGAAATGAATGTAAGCCTTTCAAAAATGGTAGATTTGGAAGGGAGAGGAAGTGGAGGTTGACCCTGAAGTAGGTCAATGGGGGGCGCAGTGCTAAAATGTTACCAACTGTTGTAGGCTAGGTAGATTAGAGTGCATAGGTAGAATGGAGACAGGTAAGTATTGTCATCGTAAATACCTAAACCAGTAAGTTTTGGGGATCTTTTCCTCTCCTCTTGCTCACAAGACCGCAGAATGTTTTACAGATAATTCGTTTCCTCGCTCACCTGTCTCCTCAAACCTTTTACACTCTACCATGTATAGACCTTTGACCTTTTGAACTTTTGACCTTCTAGCACCAGCCTACTTTCGGGGTCAGTCAAATTTGGAACAATCTCCCACCCCCCTTCCCACACGTACCAAACTGTTTTTTGGTTTGCTTTTCAAGTTAAGTTCACAATTTGTTCATTTCCTCCAATGTTAAGATTTCTTGTGACTAGTCTACTCGACTGGCCGTTAAAAGCCTATCTATTGAGTCTGTCTTGCTGTTTCTCTTGCCAGGTCATTGATGAGAAGGAAGTGATGCGGTCAATTTACTTTGGTGGTGTGCAACACGAAATTAGGCATGAGGTAAGTAAGACTGGTTCTTCAAACCACAGTCGGTATGAATTATGTGAGACTTATGGACCAGTTTAGAAAAAAAAAAAAAAAAAAAATCATGATATTTTTCTACTTGAAATGTGATTGTTTTGCTTTAATATGTATATGTAAGTGCTACTGTATCCCTCCAACAGGATGTGAAGAAAACAAAAAAGTTTTTATGAATCAAAATTCTATTTTTTTTCCAAGTGGCTTCAATAATTCATTTGACTTTGGGGATGAGGGGAAGGTGTGGAAAGGGGGGAGGGGGAGGGGAAGGGGGAGAGGTGGAGAGAAAGTGCACACTAACCTTGCAGAGCACCAGGGGCCAATTTGAAATTTGCTATTGCCGTTGTTAGTTTTGTCCGAGCCATTTTAATAATGATGTCTTCTTTTATCGTATAAATAGGTCTGGCCATACTTACTTGGTCACTATCAGTTTGGGCTGACTGAGAAAGAGAGAAACGATATTGACGAGAGCACCAGGATCAATTTTGAGCAGATCCTGGCCGAGTGGATGGCCGTGGAAACGATCATCAACCAGAGAGAAAGAGACAGTCAAGCTGCAAAGGTCTCCTCCGATAACAGCTCAGATGTAAGTAAACATTGTGGAGTCATCAAACAATGATTTAAAAGTCGGTTATTTTACGGTTCGATATACTGACCGCTTTCCCAAATGTCACACAATCTGGAAATAGGAAATTGAGTGGACACTGATGTTACTTAATGCTTTATATACATCAATTCTTCAAGTTTGAAGAAATATTCCTCCAAGAAAAGTTGAAATTCTTGAAATATTTAGTATGCATAAAGTAGGTTTTCTCTGTGTTAGAATGTAGTTAACAGTAATGTTAACACTGATGGCCCAACATTGGGAATAGAGGATTTGCAATTGTTATGTATCCTCTGATCAATTTCGGTTGTTTGGAAGAACTGAAGAGAAACAGCTTGCTGGAGAAGGAAGACAGACATTTGAATTTGTGATAAAAATGAAAGTGATGAATAATGAAGAATAAACTGGGATTTACAGATTTCATCATTGGATCTCATCTCGTTATTCATGGTCAGAAGAGCAACACAGGATTCCTCCAAGTGTTTCAAGAACTGATTAGCATTAATGAGATGGCTCAGTAAAGTATAGTCAACGTGGATTCACATTCCTTTAATTAAACCAACACTAAGTTGTTTATTTGGAGATATTGTTAACTTTAAAATATACACCTGCTCACCTCGATGATAATTTCTGCTCTCTTGCTAGCTGTACGACAGCGGTCAGATACCCCTGGAGGGTCACGACCCCAGCTTGGACAGCGAGGTCTTTGAGTTGGAAGAAGACGACGAGTACGTCGAGAGCGGCGAGAGGCTGAACGACCTCAACGAGGAGCAGCGGGAGTTTGTAAAGAAGGAGGACTACGTGATCATCCGATGCAAAAGTCCGAGGCAGGACACCCTGGAGACGGAGACGGGTAGAAGCCTGGTCAGCGAGGTGTCCGGCGACCCCCCTAACGACCCCCTCATCAATGGGAAGGGATCCCCTCACGGAAGCGACGAGGGGTTCGGTGATTCCATCAGCGTCGGAGAGAGCGTGGATAGCTCAGGACACGCCGGGGTTCTTCCCCAAAGACAATCAGTCACAGAGAGTATCAAAGAGGAGGAGGGAAGTGAGGGATCGATGCCCGAAGGTGGGAAAGAAAAGTCAGAGGGGAATTCGGAGGAGGTTGCCGAAAAGGGCATCGATGAAGTAGAGGGGGGTGTCGTGGGTAAGGAGGTCGGGGACGAGGGTAGTTTAGAAGAAACTGCGACCGTTAAAAACGATGACAAAATAAGTGCAATCAGAGTGGAGATGTGCAATGGTCACACGATTTCGGAAGATGAACTCGAGGGAGAGAAAGTAGAGATTGACGATAAATCCTTAAATATTCCCGAGTTGAGCGGTCACCTGACGGCTGAAACGAACACCATGTCGCCGGCATCGTCTAATGGAGGAGTCTATGCAGTAAGTCATCCATCAACTTGCTTCAAGTCCTGTTGCTAGGCAACCGGCAAAACTGGTTTCTTGTTAATCCTTTCCATTGCCTGGTTGTCATACTTCTCAGGATTGGATCTGTCCCTTTTAACTTTAATCAGCCTTGAAAGTACCCAGTAGTCATTCAAGAAATTACTTTATATCAGTGAGTCTGTGCTGTGGTGTTTCACAGCAAATTTTCTGTAAGAAACTGATCTTTTCATATATTTTATGTCTTTTTCATGTATAACAATTTACAAAGAGGTATTTTTGTTTGTTCATTCCCCAGAACGATCTGCTCGACTCGTTCAGTCTCAACCTTCATCGCATCGACAAAGACGTCCAGAGGTGCGACCGAAACTATTTCTTCTTTACCACGGCTAACCTGGAGAAACTACGTAACGTCATGTGTACTTACGTCTGGGAACACCTAGATGTGGGCTATGTTCAAGGAATGTGCGACCTAGTGGCACCTCTACTGGTGGTTCTCGAGGACGGTAAGTAACCCTGGAGAGAAAACCGACGAGGTGTCAATTGAAGCGAAGGTCCGTGTATCTGTGTTTGCGGATTATGTTCAGAGAAATGTGGGGTGTTTGCGGCTCCTTTGACTGGCAATTACTGGGCCTAAATATATAAATGTCAATATATTAATATGAGATTGGGCATGGTTATTAGTCAGCTGAAGCATTGGTTCAGTGTTTACCACAGATCTGTTCTTTATGTCATTAACGACCAAGGTATTTTCCTAAAATTAATGAGGTCTTGACTGTTGTGATTCATTTTGACTGAAAAAGTGCTGAGCAAGACCTTTGTTTTGCCTTCATATATTGTTTTCGATAAACTTCAAACTAGTCAGCTTTTGTAGTGTGATGGTTTTGACTCTTGTGGTTTCTGGATGATACAAAGGTGTAACAAAGGCTCAATTATGAGAATCTTGTGCATAAGGTCAATAAATCTACTATGAATGAATTTGTAAGACTTTCCAAAAAACTATTCAAGCTACAAGGACATTCTCTACCTTCAAAGCTTAATTCTCTGTGCAATGAAAGTAATTCTAATATAAGAAACCCAAGTATCATTCCATGTTTTAGAATATGACTTTTGAAGAACTCTTTAATTTACAGTGAAGCCCTTTTTGTACAGAATTGCCTTTTAGCCGACATATTGAATGTCACAAGTGTCTCTCTCTCTCACGTACATCAAATAAAACGTACATCAAATAAAATGTACATCAAATAAAATTAAAACTCCAACTCACTTTGGATTAAAAAAATTGATAGATCATTGTAGATGAATTGTAGATAAAACGTGGGATTGTCCTGAGATGAAAAAATGGGTTAAATTGATAATTTCAATAAATGAGCTCCAACCAAATGTATGCCTCTGTTGTTTGTATCCACAGAAGCGAAGACCTACAATTGCTTCTGCGAGCTGATGAAGAGAATGTGCAAAAATTTCCCCCACGGAGGAGCAATGGACAATCATTTTGCTAACATGAGGTCTCTTATTCAGGTTGGTTTTAGCTGTCATGTTTGTTATCGAGTTTAAAGAATATAAAAACCTTTTCCTGATTTTGTCCTCTCGTGTTAATGTGGTAGATAACGGCTGGGACGGAGTGGTTCAAATTGAAGGGGGTGTCTAGTTTTGTATTCAGATGTGTCTTATTTTTAACTAGGGAGGGAGAGGGGGAAGGGGAGGGGAGGGAGGGGAGGGGAGATACTGGCTTCATGTCATATCTGACAATGCATTTGTCAAGAAATATGAGCGACTTTGAACTGACTTAATCCCATCTTTTATAAGTGAGAAGACAGTTTATGAACCTTATATAACTGATCATCGTAGCCCCAATAAGAACTGTATGATTGACGACCAGGAGAAGAGTGAAAGTACCTGTCTTCCATTACTTCACTGTCTAATGTCTTTGTGATAACATCGAACACCTCCTCAGGCCCACTGGTTAATTACAACATGCCAAACCATGACCTTAAAGCATATGACCTTGGTGATGAAGTTTTCATTTATTTTTTTATAGGGTCCTTTAGAGTGCATACCTGTCACAGTGACCTAACATATTTCAGAACTTTTCTAATTTCTAATTTTATGAACATTTATAACAAAAATGATGTTGTGGATAGGCTTTGATTTAAGGTTTATGACCAATGAGGTACAAGAGAAGGGTAAAAGCTTAGATTTTATGCTGTAGTTGCATGTCAAAGCTTGTACCTTGTTACGGTCTTGTTACATGTGTGAAAGAATGTTAGTGTATGCATCTCTTTGATTTTTAGATTCTGGACTCAGAGATGTTTGAGTTGATGCATCAGAACGGAGACTACACTCACTTTTACTTCTGCTATCGATGGTTTCTCTTGGATTTTAAGAGAGGTGGGTGTACCCTTCTATTTCTTCATTACCATGTAAAATAATCTCGTAGGCTCATGCAGAATATAAAGAAACATCTTCCAAATCTCAACTTTCAAGATTTAACAGCAAAAGTTTAAAGAAAAAAAAACAGGAAAAAAGGTGCCATTGAAATATCAACCAAAATTATTGATATTTCAAAACAACTCGTCTGTCCATTTCTTAATTCCAGAAAAAAAATATGTAAATGGTTGGAAATTTCACAGATCACTCTTGGGTAGCAAAGTAAACTTAATATAAAGCTAGAGGCATATAGACTCTTAATACAGACAATACAAAAGTGATGCTTCTTTAACTGAACTGTTTCCAAGGTAACAGAACAAACCACTACTTCAAAACAGGAAGTTGACCAATATTCATTGAGGAAAAGTATCATATATTATGTTCATGCACCCACCTGTTTCAGTAATGCTTTATGATCTTACATCTTTAATTTCTCTTTTTTGGGGAGATGTTAGGTGGTAGTAAATTTAAGCATCACCAAAGGCAAAATGGAGGAAGCACAGTGTTAGCTGCTGGTTTTTAATTTACAGCCTCCATACGATACCCAGAGAGAGTTGTCATATCAACTGTTTTGAAATTTTTCCTCTCCCCCCCCCTCCTCTTTTTAACATAAATATGCTTCAAATTTTATTTCAATTTTCACAGAGCTTGTCTATGACGACACCTTTTCAGTTTGGGAGACAATTTGGACTGCCAAGCATTGCGCTTCTGCAAACTTTGTTCTGTTTATCGCCCTCGCATTGGTGGAGTACTACCGGGATATCATTTTGGAAAACAACATGGACTTTACAGATATCATTAAATTTTTCAACGGTAAAGTTTTTTTGCAGCTTTTCAGTTCTCGTTACAGTACAGGGGGGTCTCGTATTGTTAGTACCTAGACTAGAAAGGCCTTTATTTAGGAATATCTTTGGGAGAAGGCTCTTCATAATTGAATTTTCAATATGTGATATTCTATTCATCTGAAGCATATTGTATGTATAATATTGTCAAATGCTGACCAGTCAAATTGGACAAGTGCCTTGGAACACTTAACCTCACAAGTAATACTGCTTTAGTGTGTTCTTCAACAGTTTAACTATCACAGAATAAGTTGTAATAACAAATGGATGATTATATTGTTCTTTACGATGATATATCTAAAACAGCATTAGTAAAACCGCATTTTCATCTTGATAAAAAGGTTAGATTAATAGGTCCTGGAACGCCATGTCCAGAACTATTTGATCTTGTATAATCCTCTGGGGAAAATGCTTGTAGCTTGACAGCATGCCTTTCGAATATTATTCTGTTTGTGATGGTGGTTTTGAGGAGATGCATTAATATCAATAAATATTCAATGAATATTCATTAAATATTCTTAAATATTCATTGAATGATAAAGTTTAATGTACTACATATGAGAAAGGTAGTAGTTTAAAGATTTGATTCATTTATTTTGTGTCAGGATATTGTGTGTGTAAATTCATCAATTGAATGAGTATACTTCTAACAGTTTTCAGATTTGTGTAAAAGTAAGTTGGCCTGACATTTCGATCCTAGCAGGATCTTCTTCAAAGGCTAAATTCAAAGGCGAGTTCCTGCTTGCGGGAAGATCACACATACATACATACATACATACATACATACATACATACATACATACATACATACATACATACATACATACATACATACACGCATACATACATACATACATACATACATACATACATACATACATACATACATACATACATACATACAAATGACAAGTAACAGTAATAGAAGGGACAAAAACACGCACAGAATACAGACTGGTTAATGAGCATGGTGAACACAAAGAGATAGATGTAAGGGGATTAGTAGACAAGGGATGGAGAGAAGAAAGAAGTCCCTTCTGTTACTGTTACTTGTCATTTAGCCTTTGAAGAAGACCCTGCTAGGATCGAAACATCAGGTCAACTTACTTGTACACATTCTCCTACACAGGCTCTCTAGTGGATAAGCAGTTTGCTAAAAGTTTTATTTTATTTTAGTTTTCAGATTTGATTCATTTATTTTGTGTCAGGATATTATGCATGTAAATTCACTAGTTGAATGATTATATTTCTAACAGTTTTCAGATTTGATTCAGTTGTTATGTGTCAGGATATTTTGTGTGTAAATTCACCAATTGAATGATTATACATCTAGGGGTTTCAGATTTGATTCATTTATTTTGTGTCAGGATATTGTGTGTGTAAATTCACTAATTGAATGATTACACTTCTAACAGTTCAGATTTGATTCATTTATTTTGTGTCAGGATATCATGTGTGTAAATTCCCTAATTGAATATAGTTTAGTTTAGTAGAAAAAAGGATCAGGAGGGACACTTAAGTCCCCATCAAGGACCTTATAGGAGAGGACAATAAAACTGAAGACACAAACACTCAGACCCGATTACAATGCTTAAAGTGCTCTTATATTATTTAATATTCTTCTAGTTTTGGTCGGTAAGTAACCATACAAAGAAGGTCAACAGATACGACACTACTTGCAAGTACAACTTTCTCAGGCAAACCATTCCACTCATTCACAACCCTATTAGAAAAAAAGTTATGCCGAATATTAATCCTACTATGTGACTTTTGTATACTTCTAAAATTTTCCTTATATTTCTTTGGCTGTGTGTCTTCAATCGTCATAATCCTTCATCTCTCATCAGAAATGGCTGAGAGACACGATGCCAAGGCTGTTCTGAAGATTGCACGTGAACTCGTGCACAAGGTTCAGACGTTAATCGAAAACAAGTGAACCACCTGAAGGTATTCAGAAGGTCACGATGGCTCATTAATTGCCTCTGGATGTTGAAACGAGGACAGATAACAGTTAATTAGCTTCATTGTAACGACGTGGCCCAGAGCAATCCATACTTCAACACCTGCTACAAAGGATTAGTTCTGTCTTGCAGAAAGGAAAAGTTTACGATGCCAAAACTGATGTGATGAAAGTATCTTTTCCATTTTGATTTTACTTTTTTTTTCTTTTCGGTGTTGACAAATAGTAGCCCTAGGAGTATCAGCTGATATTACTGAACTAAGTCATCAGTCTCATCAATACTGGTAATGGTAAAGATACACACTAAAACACATTGAAATTATTACAATATGCTAGCATAGTTTGGTAATACCATTATTAGTGGGTAGCATCAGTTTCGGTGGCTATTACCAGCATTGGTGGTTTATTCCAGCATTGATTGGTAATACCAGCATTAGTGGTTAGTACCATTATTGGTGGGTGATACCATTATTGGTGGGCAATACCATCATTGGGTGAGTTATTCCAGCATTGGTGGTTAATTCCAACACTGATTAGGTAATACATTCCCCATAGGTAGAATCCATCATTGATTGGCTCCCACCAACATTCACTGTCAGTAATAATGGTGTATGTGTTAATATCAGCTTTGATTGGCTCTCACCAACCTTTACTGTGAGTAATAATGGTGTGTGTGTTAATATCAGCTTTGATTTCATCAGTGTCATATCACCTAGTCTGCTTTCTGTCTGCATTAACACATAGCATTGTAGGACAGCTTTAGAGGTAGGGTGTTGTTACATGGATCCCTTTGTCCTTTCCCTTTGTAACCCCTCGTCAAAAATCTCTTTGAGCTTGTTCAAATGTTTCGTGAGAAAATAAAAAAAAATACAAATACAAAGAAGAAATAGCAGCGCCATCAGAAAACCTGCTACTTGTTGTTAAAAAGTTGTCATGACAACATGTTAGGATGTAAAATAAACAAAAAACAATGTGCTTTATCAATTTGAATCAGTTTTTTTAACCTTTGGTATTACAGACAAGTTTTGTTAGTTTTAGCAAAAATGAGTTATATGTTTGAAAGCTACCTCAGTTCAATGAAATACTGTGCTTGACCTGGTTTATGTGATGGGATCTGCATCATTTGCCTCCATATCCCCTCCATATTTCTGTTTTTCTTCTCCCAGTGAAGGCCATTTCAACAACATGATCTAGTTGATGGAATTTATGGAATTACTTGTGATAAGTTTCTCAGAGTAATTTTTTTTCGGAGAAAATCGAAAGTTGAGGGAGAGTCCCTTCCTCGTATCTTTCTAAAGATTGCGGGCGAGGGGAGAGGCACATCTGGACGGAAACATTTAAAATGTTGCCAGTTGTGAAGTTAACATTTTAATCATAATAATAACGATGATAAAGTTTCATCCCACAAAATTTGTGACAAATATCTTCGAATATGAATCATGTTTCCTATGCTCTTTCAGTTTTGAATTAATAATATTCCCGGTCTGTTTGCTATTGTTGATATCTTTTATGTATGTGCACAATTTGTCTTGAAAAGCCCCTTCGGGGTCTCAAATGAAACTGGCGTGTGAACCTGGCTTAATATTCTGTTTAAAAAGGTACTGTGGCTTCTGACTGGTGCCTCCCCCCTCCCTCCCCTAGAGATGAAAGGAGGTTATATAAGGATTTCCACCCAACTGAGGGGCTGAATAGCTTAGTTGGGGGGAAGGGTTAGTTTGTCTTCTGATGTGTTAACACAAAAACAGATTTTTGCATCATCAAGTTTTCTATAAAACATTCTTTACTTTTTACCATGAGCAAAATAAAGAGGCTGCATTCCCCTTTTCATTGAAAAATTTAGACAAGTTATTCTTAACAGATTTTTAATTAAATTTAAGTAAGATTGTAATATCATTATAATGTCATTAATTGATCATATCTGTAGACAATTTTACTATCAACAGAGTAAAATTATTATTTTTTTCTCATTAGAAGAGTTCCTATAACTTTGAACAATTTAATTTGATCTGCATTTAACTTAGATTTTACTCTTTTATTTTTTGGCTTTATTTACTCCAATAGTTAAACAGTATAAATGAAGGTTACATACATGAAATATGCTAAATGTAACCACTTTTATTTTTCATCGTTATATCAAAGAGATCTTTTGCTTCTTTTCAAATTGAGTTGAATGTACTTAATGATTTTGAGAATTTTATTGTTTAAATTTATCAGGATATCTTGTCAGCTTCTGTTACCCTTCATTTAATAAACACTGAACACTATGAATGAAAGAAAAGTCAGGGAAAAGTTAAAAATGAACTCAATGTTCGTTTTCGGTCACGCTATACTTCTGAAATCAACCTTATATTCCGGAAAATTATACAGCATATTTAAAAGGATAAGATTTTTATATTTGAACAAAAGTTTGTTACCGTTTAATAGACTTGTTAAACTCTGCTTGTAGTAATCATTGGTAAATGTTAAGATGAAACGTTACATCATATGGATCATTTCAATGAAGCTTGTATCTATCTTCTAAATACAGGTAATTCCTTGCTTGAAAATATTTGAAATGGAATTTTGAAATGGACATTTCAACAACTCTTATCTGTTGACGTTCTTTGTATGGTTACTTACCGACCAAAACTAGAAGAATATTAAATAATATAATTTCCAGTTGAGCATATTTTCTTTGAATATTTAATACCAAATGCAATGTACTGTTTAAATTTATTATGATTATGATTTGTTTTCTTTTCATGAAACATTTATTTACTCAGGTGTATAGTTTTATTATGGGGCAGGGGGAGTTGGAGGGGGGGGGGAGGTGGGGGGGGGTTTGCAGCTGTTTTCATTTGGTCCCAAGAATTGACACTTAATTATTTAGACATGCTGATTGGAGTTAACACCAATTTTTGCCCCGTAACCAGCAAACAGTATATTTTGAATTATGCTTCCATGATCCAAAAAACTTGATTAAAACAAGATTGAAACATTTTTGAATATTTTTTTTTTTTAACAGTATTTTTGGTTGGAGCAGATATATTTCTGTTACAAACCTTAGTGTTCTTATCATTCTCTACTTTTCTCATCCTTAAGAAAATTAACGAGCGCAAACTACCTAGTGGATATTGTCTTCAAAAGACAAGCCTTGAAGAGAATTTCATGGCCAAAATAAACTTTATAAATATATATAGTACAATTTATCTGGCTAAACCTATTTTAATTGCCTCAATCTTCCACTTGCCACAGATGAAATAGTCAACAGAATTGAAAAAAATAAAAACATAAATTGCCCACAAACAAATGATTCCTACTGTAATTCCTTATGAATGCTGTTTCTTCCTCAATTTAGACTGTCGAGCTCCCATCTGCCATTGTTTTAATTAGATCGCAAATTGGGTCGAAGTAATTGGATGCACAAGGAGCATCGCTAGGAGGTCATAAGTTGAAAGAAAGGCCATCTTTGTTTAGTCTTGTACGGTAAGAATTATCAAGAGTAAAATGTCAAGGTTTTGAAGTACCTCAAAAAACAGTTAATGAATGCATACAGTTAATGAACAAATGATTCCTACTGTAATACCTTATGAATGCTGTTTCTTCCTCAATTTAGACTGTTGAGCTGCCATTGTTTTAATAAGATTGCAAATTGGGTCGAAGTAATTGGATGCACAAGGAGCATCGCTAGGAGGTCATTATAAGTTGAAAGAAAGGCCGTCTTTGTTTAGTCTTGTACGGTAAGAATTATCAAGAGTAAAAAAAATCAAGGTTTTGAAGTACCTCAAAAAAACAGTTAATGAATGCATACAGTTAATGAACAAATAAAACCATTCCCAATCTTCGTTAAGTTGCTGCATGTTTTTTCTGCGGACACAATAGTTTGAGTCAATGGGGGAGAGTTGGCCGTCGTAAAAATGAATTCAATTATTCTCCCGAGTATTCTGTCCTATATATATAGATATATTTATGTCATTCCTGTTTGTGATTTGAGCTTTCAGGGGTTCGGTGCAATTTTACATTTCAGTTATAAATGTTCTGCATTCTTATATTATTGGTTTCTATGGCGTGAACTTTTTTTTTTTTTTTTAAATCAATTCTCGATTTTGCTGCAATGGTTTACTTTCTCTCATAAATGTTATTTAATTAGAATTTTAGTGTTTTGTTTTCTCAATTTATGAAAGAAAATAGAAGAAAGGAAGAGTTGTTTCATCTCTGAGATGATCCAGAATGATTCAGGATGTATGTGCCTGCAAAGGTTTTCAAAACAAAGATATCAAACAAAATTTATTTAAACTGGAATAAAATTGTGCTGTCTATTTATTGTTTATTATAAGTTTCAGTAGAGTGAGAGAAGTGATTTTATGTTTATATCATTGGTTTTTAATTTCAGAAGTATACTCTGTAAAATTCATCAACACAAACTACAAATATATAGTAGATAGTAAAATGTGCAATTTGTTTGCAAACGATGCTAGTTATTTGTTTGAGCTTTCACTAGTACTTTTGTTTTAACGGCAAATTTCTCGAAATATTGAAGAAAGGTGAAATCCTACTGAAAACATGTTTTCTGGCAGCTGATATGTGGAACTGTTTCACCAATTTATCAGTAGTAACCATGGAAACTATTCAGAGATGGGAACACCAAGAACCCCTTTTTCTTCCTGTTCAATCTGTTTAAAGTTTCAGGACCTTTAAACTCCACTTTTATCTTGATCAAAAGTCAAGGACTTTTATCAGGTCACAAACTGTCATTCATTTATTTCATTATCCTTTGAAGAAATTATTGGGGTGGGGAGAGGGGTGGGAGAGAGGGGTGGGTATTGGTGTTGTCCTGTTCTGGGATACATCTTGAAATTTTCCAATGGTGGTTCAGAGAGGTAGCAAACTAAATAAATCAATTTTGTTGATGTGAAAACATAATTTTATTCATGTGACATTTCTCTTTTTAGTTGAAAAAAAAAACCCGAAGTCCTGAAATGTGCAAAAACTGTTGATGCGTATTTGTTTTTGGAATCTTTCCTTTTTTAATAGGAAATGATGATGGCTGTTTTATAATAACAAAAAATGCACATTGCTAAGATAAGTACAAAACCTGAAACGGTACTGGGAAACAACAATTGTGAAACATCAAGGGAAACACAAAGGTACGCTCTGTGCTAGCTTTAATAGTTTCACTTAAATCTTTGTGTATCTGACATCTTCACCGTTTACTAGTTTCTTCTTGAAATGAAAGATAGGGAGTAAAGTTTGTGTTATCTCTGCATTCCAGACCTATTTTTTTTCTGATGGTATTCTCTACGATTAAAGTTCTATGTGTGAAGTACTCGACTCCTACAGAGTAAATTCCTATTTATTAGCAGGATGTTTTGTTTTATGTTAAAAACTACTTGTTTTCTAGCTTGAAAAAAAAGTGTATATAGATGTAAGTACAATGTACATACATATTAGATGCAGCATATATGGTTTATTTTACAGAGGTAATTTACTTAACAGACAAAAAGAAGAAAAAAAAATGTATGAATACAGTACTTTGTGGTTGTGTTTCTTTGTGAATTTATGGTATAACTAAAGTGATAAAAAATAAATTATATGTTTGTGTTACAAAAAGAAAATGTTTGGGGTCATTATCTATTTGGTCGTCTTTTAATTAACTCATCTTCTCAAGTCTGTCTTAATAAAAGCTCCTGGGCAACATTCTTTCTGTCACAGTCAACTACCCTGGAACAGAAACTGTTTTGTTAGGTTAAATGTCAAAACCATTACTGGATTGGAGGTTTCAAAATGAGAGCCAGAGAGGCAAGTATTGGGCAATTTGGAATTGCTGAAAGCGGCATGTCAGAAAACATTGCCGGTGAAATGTAAGCAATACATGTGTGTGTGAGTCATTCTAAATATTGTCCACTTTTGTATCTTTGTATGACCACAAAAATCAGGCTAAATGTTAGTGCCAGACTTTTTATGAAAATTACAATGGGGAAGGAGGGAGGGGCAGGGGGAAGTGCCTTTACCCCCTCCCTGGATCATCTCTTTGATAAAAAAAGACATTTAACATGGTAGGACAGTTTCTTGCTTTTCAAATTTAAGATAGAAGGAAAACCAAACTTGGTCTACACAGCTACCATATTGCAGTTACAAATAGCAGGGCTGTAAATTGGTTAACATGCCTGTTCAACTGTTGAGACTAACTACAAGCTATTTGTTAACATTCCACATACTTGCATGTTGATGATGAGGAGTAGACTATGATTGTTATAACCCAGCAGCAACTTAATGAGGGCAGAGTTGGTGGGGTTGAGTGTCAGGTCCTACCCAAAGGACAATTATGTCACTAAGCCCCATTTTTGAAGACCATTGATACTTTCCGTTAGTTTATTATGAAAGTGAGAATACATATTCATTATCTCACATATCTACAGCTCCCCCCAACTGGACCCAGGCCTCCAGCTATAGCCCTCCACCTCCCCCCTCCACCCCACGACCATATACTCGACATGAAAAATTGTTAGTAAGTTTCTTCATAAAACATAAGAATTGTAAAACAAAACATAACATGAGGGATTAGGTTTCACCTTTCTCTACTTTTTTGTGTATACAATTAAAAGCATTTTTTTCATAGATCTGAATAATTTACATTGGTGTCATTATTCCATATTCCAGAATGACTTGCAAATCTATATTTGCAAGATATAGATGCATTAAAAGAATGTAGTAATAATGGTTGGGAGGGAGGGTGGCATCCTTTGGACATCCCCCTCCTCCTTATAATAATGGTCTGAAATAAATACTTCCTAGTTTCATGATATAATTGTGTACTCTTAAACTATATAATCTCCTCAACACCCTGCCCTGCCCTGCCCTGCCCACCACACCTACCCCCTTCCCAACACCCTTCCCAACACCCTGCCCACACCTACCCCCTCCCCAACACCCTGCCCACACCTACCCCCTTCCAAAAATTAAACTGTTAATAGCTCTATGGATTACTTGTACCAAATAAATAAAGTGGGCATTCTTTCAACTTATAAAATGGCTAACTTTTATCTAGAGCTGAAGAGCACAATGATTTGATATTATATTCACAGGCAGTAATTGGTTTATCATAAAAGTATCATATTTAACTATAACAGGGAATAGAAAGGCACCAGTAAGCATAATCTGTTACCCAAATATATGTGTGATTCGTGAAAGTTAGCCAAAATTTTGAAAGGTTGGCAAATGCAAAAATTAATACCATATGTTAAATTTGTGGCACTTCAATTTTCTGCCTTTGATGAAACAGTTGATGAAACAACTTGCTAATTTGGAACAACTGAATGGTTTTAATCTTACTCTTACTTTTATGACTGGTGAGTTATATTATATGATTCAGTCAGAATGCTGGTAAGTTACAACAAAATGCATCTGTAATTGATTTCACTTGGGGTTTCATCTTTCAGACAACCCGTTTGTTGTCATGCATCCCTGTAAAAGCTGCAGTAATCCACACAACAAGATGCATGTCTGAAAGCGAAATAAAATCCTGTTTTGCAACAGTCTACGTATGCTCCCTTCTAATACTGGATATCAATCAAAGTACTGCTCTTAAAGCTTCCTTTCCTAAACTGCTTAGAAAATAGAAAACCAAGAAAGAATGAAGGGGGAAAAATGGAGGTACCTTTAAAGGGTGATTGAAAATCATCCAAGTAAAACCTTTTATGAGGGATGAGGCCTTCAGTCTACTCTCAAACGATATAAATATATAAAGGAAACAAGTACATCTCTTTATATTAAAGCATGTAATTAGATTAGTCAAATTGCCACACAAGTTGTACCATCCTTTACAAAGTTTTGTTATTAGATAGTTGCAGCAGATTAGTAAGACTCAAATATGTCAGAATGAGAGCTTTACAACCTTGTTTTTTTTATAGTTTCTTGTTTGTGATTGACCACATTGGTGTAAATATAATTTTATACACAAAATAAACACTTTGGGTCGAAAGTCAATACAACAGTTGGTTGTTGATTAATTACCCTTATCTCATTTAAATGTTAACCGTCTCACAAACCTATGTGGTTTTTAGGCAAACTACATATAAATTGCACATTTAAGGGCAGAGGAAAGAAAACAAAAACTTTCAGTAGAGGCGCTTATTACACATTTGCATAAGGGGATGGGGGTTACAAAATTGGAATTACCTAAAACTAATACAAATTTATTCATTTCGTCCGTTAACTTGCTGCTTCCCAGGGTTAGGATGCCACGAGAAAGCTCGAGAATGCCCTATCCATGAGACGATTACGGATATCAAGCCTTTCACAAACTGGAGGCAAAGTATTCTGGTCTTACTGCAAGGTTGGGAAACAACATCTATTTACACAACAACTTGTAAGGAACTAAAAGTGTACTACTGTAAATTTAAAAGTGAACTATATCAGAAATGAGAAAAATAAAATACCTGCACGGCAATGCATTAAAGATACATAATATCAGCTGCAATATGATCGATGGATTTAATTTAGTTTAAAGTGTTTGTACCAGAAACTTGCATTATAGATACAACATCAGTAATCCTCATAAATTGACTACACATATAAAGAAAGAAAGACCAAAAATAAAAGAATAGGAACAAAAGTTTTACTATTAATAGTTGCCAAGAATGAATATAACAGCTAGCAGCAATACTTCACTGTTATACTATTAATAGTTGCCAAGAATGAATATAACAGCTAGCAGCAATACTTCACTGTTATACTATTAATAGTTGCCAAGAATGAATATAACAGCTAGCAGCAATACTTAACTGTTATACTATTAATAGTTGCCAAGAATGAATATAACAGCTAGCAGCAATACTT
>JAIPMN010032797.1:0-16686 GCA_020650975.1 Apostichopus californicus
TATACATATATATAGAGAGCCATGAATCCCAATCATGACATGCTGTAGCTATAACGATTCACCACAGTTTGAATTACATGTTGTTAAACTTGTATCACACTATCTCTAGCATCTTGCTTGCGTAAGTTATATGGTATAAGAAGTGTTCAATTCAGGCTTTTCCTCACTTTTTCAAACTAAACTTCAAAATTCAAGAACTTCCTAGACCTCGAAAAGAAGTTTTTCCTTTTCTTCTTCTTATAAATTTTTGTGTAGGAAATATGATTTAAAAAATTTGTTTGTCTTTCTTAATTGCTAGAAGGTATGATTTCTTCTCCATAAAGGTGCAAGTATAAACTTTTACGACCAGTAAATGTCAATAACAACTGTGTCCTGATTCCTATATGCAAATTAGACTCGGCATGCAGCATACAGGAGGTGAAAGAGCATTCCAATATTCAAAGAGGAGGATGATGATGAGGTTGAGTATGTATGGATAAAGGCCATTTTAAAAATTTGAATCTATTAGAGAAATCTTTCATTTCAAATGGTAATTACTTACCTTGGTTACTTTTGAAAAGCAAGCTGTGACTATCACATTCACAGTCTTGGCATCTTTCCTGTGATGATTAAAGAAAAAAATTGCAACATGAAACAAGAAAATCCCATTGATGCCTATTACCATGGTATCTACATAGAGTTCAATTAACTGACCATCCAAAATGGTCACAATGTTCTTAAAGTTCATTTTATTGCTGAAAATATCTACACTAGACGACAGTTATTGACACTCACCAAATGTTCTTTCTATACAGTTCAACCATGACATTGAGTGACATCTTGGCTGCCACAGCACTGCTATCTTGGAGCATTCTGTACATAAAATATCTACACTAGATGACAGTTATTGACACTCACCAAATGTTCTTTCTATACAGTTCAACCATGACATTGAGTGACATCTTGGCTGCCACAGCACTGCTATCTTGGAGCATTCTGTACATAAAATTCTGCAAGCTCTGTGGGTAACAAAAGAACCACACTTACATGACTGAAACAAGTTTGTGCAAATAATTTTAGAACACACTGCAGTAAACAGACCGTACTAAGCAGTCAATTTTGTTTTAACCTGCTAACAAATAACCAAAGCTTAAAGGAGACACAAAACGCAAACCTCTTTATTAGTGTCTATGATAGAGATAACTGTGATGAACAGCTTATCCCAACATGTAAGAAATATCTCATTCCGTTCGGGAGATATATCACAGATTAAATGTTACATCACAATGATGAGAGAGTAACAGTTTGTTTCAGATCCTAGGTGGCAATAAGGAATCACAGATTTACAAAAATGAAATCCCCAGACATGACTTTTAAAGGCATTGAAGACTCGCCCCAAACGGCGTGCGGCCATCTGAAAAAGTTAACTTTCTGTTGCTTGCAAGTGACGTTTTGTTTGTGTCGCTACAAAATGCAGACAGTAATGAAACGTGATACCTTGTTATCTTAAGCTGGACCTGATATGTCCATCGCTGTATCGTTTGTATACTGTGCTGTGGATATTGACCGCAGCTGTATGTACTGACTGTACACTAGTGTCTAATTACCGACGGTAGCAAGCTGTGTGTGTATTTTCTGGGATGATGGTGGTGTCTATAACACTTCTGTTAAACCTCATTCAAAACTAGGTCAGATTACCGGCATTAGACGTTTCTTTATGCGCGAGTCTTCACACCCTTTAAACTAAGGTATCTCTCCAACACATAGCAAGAATTTTCTTAGCAGTTTGGGTAAGTTGTCCTTCACAAAGAGCTCAGGCATATATGCTGAAAGATGACATTTTGGTGACGTTCCACCTTTAACATGCGAGGTGCTTGTTAAATCTGATCGACAGCTTTCTCAATCGGAATTCAAAACACGACTGTCATTATTCGTTTTTTGTTTTCCCAGTTGACTGAATTAATTTGAGATGTTTTGTGATTGTGTTAAAATTAGTCATGATAAATGAAGTTTTACTCATATATATAATCAACACATATTTTATTCCAAAGTATTAAAAATGAATAACAAGTGTAAAGAAGTAATTAAATTCTTACTGTGTTGAGTTTATTATCCTTGTGTTTAGAGTTGACCTTCTTGATATCGCTGACTATGTGCCTGTACAGAGTTTGTCGTAGATTTTTGTCTTGACATCTGAACAGCTCGAAGAACAATTCGAGAAGACTGGTCGGCGACATAAGACCTCGGTTCCTCAATATCATTAGTCCTCGACACATCACCTTGAAAGAGACAAAATAAGAACCTAATTGCAGCATTTGTTATCACTAACGGACCCGTATGAACAACACCTGTTGCATTTCAGGCAATGTATTGCCATACAGCGATACTGAGTCTGTATGATAATAGACTTAAACATACCACAGTTTTATATCAACACAGTTTTGTCCAAAACTGTGACAACACAGACTTAACAAGTAGACAACACCAGAGACTTAGACAACACAGTTTCATGGATAAAAAATATTTGTCATTTTCTTTTTTGCACTAAACGAAGTCTGGCAACTTTGCTCTTCCGACATTTTAAAAGACAGGCCAAGTTTTCCAAGGGTTAGCTAGCAAATTGCTAAAACATCAGCTCTACCATGATACCATGATGCTTCATGTCTCAAAGATAATGAACACATCGTCAAGGATACCCCAAGCAGTGCTGAATGAACTTGATGCTTTGGTAGTCAACAGCAAAATGTGTATTTAAATTTTTTTACAATCTGCCAAGAATCATTGTGATATGAAAAAACCTGGGTTTCAATCTAGTGTTAGTTTTAATATTTACCAAGAGTTAGGAAACCAACAAGAAGGGAACACTACTCACAGGATCATCGTGGATGTGTGTTATTTCTGCCCCCCTCCCCCAGACCGATCTACAAGAATGTACTTCTGCACCTGACCACTTTCTCAAATATGGAGGGAAATTAAAGCACTTAATTCATCATTGTAATGCAGCTATGGTGAAAAAAGGTGGTCCAAAACCATTGAAAGAACAGAACCAAATCCTAGTTTGCAATTTGCAACCCAAAAATACCAAGACAGACCACAGAGGACTCTGCTGGACAACAAAGCCTCAAGCAATTTCAGGTCAACAAAACCAGGTTCCTGGTTAGGACTCCAATGAGGCACCGAAATGACTGTTAAGCAGAGACTCTAACAGCTACCACATACTGTACCATCATACTTCCTTGAAACTAAGGATGTAGCTAGTGGATAAGCCATCAGTGCTTAAAAAACAAGACAAGCTCTACCGACAGATAACCAGGGAATGTAACTGACTGGCATACCATTCTCATCTCTGAATTCATTTCAGTACCATGTCGCTGAAGTATATCTGTCAGCTGTAGGGGTAATCCAGACAGTTCCTTTGGATAGCACAGAGAAACCTGTAAAGGCCAAAAAGAGGTCAAAGGTCAAGAGGTACAATGTACCTGACGAAATTGCATACATTAGCAACATTTCTAGGGAAAACAGCACATACTGTACCAAAGATGTATGTATACATAACTTAATGTTAATTTGTACTCAAGTCTGACAAACAACATTTCCCTCTAACAAATTTTTATGTGGTTGTAACATTGCTTACCTGACAAAGGAACATTGTTAAGTCAATTACATCCTTAGAATGTACTGTTGGCTTCAACTGAAACACCTGCAAGTGTGACTGGTAGTGTCTATGCTGTTGCTGAAACTATAAAGGAATATAAAAAAAAACTGATTTAGCCTGATCAAATTAGCTTCACTAATCAAATAATAAATAGCTATGTTTATTATTGGGACTGAAGAATAAGATCTCCAGAGGTCTATCTGGACACCAAAGATTGTCCATCACAAAGCAGCTGTTATAGTTTACAGGTACTTGTGGAATATCATGCCATTAGCCTTCTTTCATATGTTACTGCACATGGCATAACTATTTAGGAGAAAGCACCTGTGGTGTAGAGGCAGGCACAGTCGCAATGGTGATACTGATAGCCTAACGCATAATACTAGTAAGTAGTAAGTTGAGTCTCGTCTATCCGGCGTGCTCAGTGATTAACCTCCGCCACGTATCACGATCTTGCACAAGTTTTATTGCTTCCTCGAAATTCTTAATGTTAACGTCCTTAAATTGCAACTTTATTTTTCCAAGCAAGGTAGTCACGGGTCTTCCAACTGGTTCAGCAGTATGTCTCAATGCTTCTCTTAAAGCAACCTTTGCTGGAGCGTCCTCCTGGAGTCTTGCTACATGACCGAAAAATCTCAATCTTCTATACAGTGCGACTATGGATGACCAAGGTGTTTGGTTGCCTTCATTGTAGAGCTCATCGTTTGATAACCAATTGTTATTGGTCCATCTAATTTGAGTCTCCTTTGAAGAGGGTCAATTTTGTGATCAGGATCCTTCATTGTTGCCCCTCAGTTCACAATTGTACAAAAAAATACTCTTTAATAAAGCCTCTATAGATCAATTTATCATTGCTCAATTGCATGTAGGGAGAATGTCTCATTCAATCAAGTGTTTGATTTGACTGTCCATCAAGGCAAGCCTTGGAAGTTGGAGATGCAGTCAAAGTGGGAAAGGCTACTTAGTTATATTGATACTGATACTTGATAGTGATTCATGTACATACGGCTAACTGGGCAAAGGCACTGGGCAAAGGCCAAAACTAACCATAAAATGTAATATGTGGCACGTTGGGAACGCATGTTGCCTAACGTTACGTAGGCTAGGCCTATAACTGACTGACGTTAGGCTACTCTACCTCCTCGAAGTATGATTCGGGGTCCCTCTTTATTAGGTTCTGCAGCTGTGGCAGATTGCTCGGTAGTTGGTTTCTGTTCTTTTCACTCATTTTATTTCTCGTTCCTGTGTCTATACTCGCTAGATAAAATAGTATCTTATGAAAACAGGACTCTGGTACTACTAATGTAGCATTGCAAGTTGCAGTTAGGATGCATGCATATCTAATCTGGACAAACGTTGTACAGTGTTAGGCCTAACCATGTTTTCATTAGGTTTTCTCATATGGAAAACACGTGAAAGTAAATACTGCCCTCATTAAATTGTAAACATTATTGACGTAGGCAATTCATTCAGTATTACTAGTGTCAGATATATGACATTAAATACCACATGAACACATCGGGTACCTAGCCGAATGAAGTTTCTGTTGAAATACATGCAGGTATTTGTTTTTACTGTTAATTCGCCTCTAAATTATAGTCATCACATGAGGGATGTTTTAACATATTCGTTTACTGCAGTTCTGTAACTTTGTACATAATTTTAATTCAAGATCGTCAAGTTCAACAGTACTATCACTAACTCCTACACTACAGTACTAGTACTAGTACTACTGCCTCTCAGAAAAAGTGTTAGGCCTACAGGCTACAGTAGCTTCAATGCCAATTTTCGTATAGCGATATCATTGCTTTCATATAGGCTAGGGTAGGCCAACACTATTGTCCATTCACTCATACATAAAAGACTGTATCTATTCCCCAATCTTGTCTTAACTACAATTCAGTCTATCCAGTGAACCGTCACATTTCTAGACAGTGTACCTATCCTTCCACGCAAATCAAAGAAAGTTTCACCAATACATTCCTGTGTAAAATTCATTCCTAAAATGTACCTTTCCGCCATAGGTTTCGAACCTTTCCGCCATGGGGGAAAGGTTCGAAACTATGGCGGAAAGTTATGGCGGTATGTTTCTATGGCGGAATGGCACTGGAACCTACTATAGTCAGTATTGCGAATTTCGGAACACTGCGAATTTCGGACACCCCTTAGAAATGCACGATTTCACCATGACAACCTACAGGAAGAGCCAAATTTCACCAAAAAGTACGAAGCTACAGTTATTTTCTCTCCAAAATGACCCGTGTGCAAGTAAATACTTACTATTAAAAATAAAATGACGGAGATCTATGAAGTCTGTTATAATTACTGAAAGAGCAACTGCGCCACCAATTTTATCACTAGCGCCACACTGTGGGACTGTGTGTCCGAAATTGGCAATACTCTAGCAAAGAAATACCAGTTCCACAATCACGAAGAATCTTCTTTTTTACAACGTGAAAACAGTTTGCAGGAAAGAAAGTTTGGCCGTGTATCGTTATATAACACACTTCTCCCACCATATCAAGTATATTTTCAGGTGATTTATAACAATAGATATAGTTTTGGGGTGATTTTAAGGCTTAGGTGTCCGGAATTCGAAGTGTCCATGCTACTACAAGTACTAGGCCTACTACTGTTGTTGTAAATAAGTTGTAACTTGTATGACAGTGGTAAGCTAGGTAATACTAATAATGAAACAAGATAAATACTAAACATTCCAAATTTTGCTGTCAGGCCTTACTTAACTGATATTCAATGTCTTTTCTGTGGTTTTCATCCGAAGTTTGTTCTTTAGTTTAGTGTAGAATGATGTCAAGCGAACTTCCATTATTAAATGGAAAACTTGGGCAATTTCTAATAAAAGTGACAAATGTTGACAAATTTGTGAAGTTTGTTTTAGGATTTGCTAAAAATCTTTAATTGAGGTATTGTTTATTCCCCATGGATTTTGATTGAAATCTCATGAAATTTTATAGTTTGACACATATATATATATTTTTTCAAGATTTGAAGTGTTTAACATTTACTGATCTTTTGCATGATCCATAACTAAGCATTTTCATATTGTTAACTGTGAACACCGACACTTTCAATTTCAAACACAATAATATCAACAAAACTTGAAATACTTTGAAAAACTCATAACAACAAGTTAGGCTCTAGTACAGTAAGTAATAATATCAAACCATTTTTTGTATTATTTACATCTGCTCTTCGTTAAATAGCATTGATTTCATCACTCAACTCTCACAATGCACGAAGAAGGAGGAACAGGCAGTCCATTGAAGATATTTGGAAATGTGTTCATCTCTTTTGTTGGAGCTGGTGTGCTAGGATTGCCTTCAGCATTTAAAGAGGTAAGAATCATTGTGAGCCAAACTTAGGCTTACTAATACTAACATTAGGATTAGCCTTCATGTTTAATCAATAATAAACCAGCCTCCAGGACATGAATATAAATATTCCTCCAAAGGAGGGGGAAATGGCTTTGAAGGTTTGTTGCATCCATTTTTCAAATTTAAGGTCTGTAAAGCCCTAGAAGTTTTACCAACTTGCTAAAACGTGTCAACTGTGCTTAAATATCTAATGGGTAAAATCAAGTTCTGACAGGCAATTAACCTTGAATTACAGAACACATCAGTTACTGTACCGACTTATGAGACCTGCCAGATAATAATATTTGCCGATAATTTATAAGGCTCAGTAACACAGGGCTCATATTGGATACAGAAATCGTGCTGATTCTTTGACGGATGATTGTTACCCTATACTTACTGTACCCATATGTACTTATGTTCTTAATGCCTGTGTTTTCTACCTGTATCTCAAGTAGTGTTTGACGTCAAGGATCTTTCATGACGTCTACGACTTTTACTGTATAAACTATAATCAATAAAGTAGTCGAACAAACAATAGAAATTGAAAATTAGGTACAACTGCTCTTTTTAATTGGATTTTAGTACAAAATTTAATATTAGGAATGACTTTGAACACTCCTTTTTCCAAATTTTTTCTTCCAGTCTGGTATCTTGGAAGGCTTGCTGATCATGTCCTTCGTTGGATTCGTCAGGTATTTACGTAATCTTTATATTTCTTTACTATCGTTTAAAGGCATTGAAGACTCGCCCCAAACCGTGTGCGGCCATCAAAAAAGTTAAATTTCTGTTGCTTGCAAGTGACGTTTTGTTCGTGTCACTACTAAATGCAAACAGTAATGAAACGTGATACTTTGTTATCTTTAGCTGGACCTGAGATGTCCATCGCTGTAATGTTTATACACTGTGCTGTGGGTATTGACTGCAGCTGTATGTACTGACTGTACACTAGTGTCTAATTACCAACGGTAGCAAGCTGTGTGTGTATTTTCTGGGATCGATGGTGGTGTCTAACACTTCTGTTACACCTCATTCAAAACTAGGTCAGATTAATGGCATTAGACGTTTCTTTTTGCGCGAGTCTTTACACCCTTTAAAGGAGAAAGTACATCTCCAAAGAAGGCCCATAAATGCTTAGCTCAGCATCACTTACTAATTTTCTACTTTAATTAAACAAGTAATCATCCTTTTTGTCATCCTGAGCTTTTAAGAAATATTTTACTGTATGCCTTGGGGTAAAATGGTTTGCAGATTAAACAATTGTATCATTTTATTGTTTGTTTGTATTTTTGTCTGTTATATGAGCTGAGGTACAGTATTGTATTGTCATTGAAAGGCACTAAACTAAAGTTAGAGCGTATATATGTTTAAGACTTGAAAATAGTCAGACTTCAGTAAGCACAGTAGTTTAGAATTTCTTTTTCATTGAGCTACTGTTTATCGTTTTGAACTCCGATTCTGTAACAATTCGTCTTTTATAAAGCAGTATTTACACAACTTTTGAGACTATCTAAGAATTTTACCCATATAGAGCAAAAAATAATGGGCGGTTACACAGAGAAAAATAACACACATTTGGATGATTACAGAACATTCCCAGTTGTCCTTTTGTTATATCTTCAGGACCTAAAAAATGAATACAGTGCAGTTTTGCATCATTGTTTTTTTTTTGTTCTTTTCTTTCTTAGTTAAGTGCATTTCATATTTAATGATTGTCAGTATTCCCACCAAATGTTATCATTGTTCAAAAACTACTTTCTTAGATAGAGGATCTAAACCTCCCCATCATTCACAATATAAATTCCATTTTTTTTTTTTTTATTATTATTATTTTTTATTATTATTATTTTTTTTAAAGCTATTATGTCAGTCAGGATAAAAATACAGTGAGGGTTGTTGTAAAATTCTTGCCTTTTTAGTCTTGTCGTTTTAGTCAGGATAAAAATACATGGAGGGTTGTTGTAAAGTTCTTGTCTATTAAGTTGTTCTATCATTAATTTGGCTATATTACTGTACTCGCCAGAAGTTCAACCTATCCGCCTAATACAGCCTGTGAACTTTCTCTTTTGTGTAAAAGTAAGTTGGCCTGACGTTTCGATCCTAGCAGGATCTTCTTCAAAGGCTAAATGACAAGTAACAATAACAGAAGAACTTTCTCTTTTGTCATAACAGCGTCAAGGCAATGCTCCTTCTGATCGACTGCAAGATCGAACTCGGTAAACGACCGGACGTGAAGAAGAAATTTAAGGTAGTCAGTTTGGAGCCTGGCGGACACGAGGAGGAGGCTATGCTGGCAGAGAATTACACCAATAAGGTCAAGGAAAACTCGAATGGAGATGTACAGAGTAAGGATACAGAGGTGAGTTTATCAGTGATTTCATTACCTTCCTGGGGGAGGGGGGAGGGGGTTGGGCAGCAGTTTGGAATCCCTCAAGGGAGAGGGGATTTAGGAGCTGATAAAACGATCAGTTTGTGAGAAATGAATATTGCACAAAAAAAAGGGGGAAATTTTGAAGAAAACAAGTGTGACTAACCAGTTTAACAAGCAAGAAAATTAAATATGACTGATTGATTTATGTTATTTTTTTCTTATGTTTACTGTTTAACAATGTGTGTTATTTCATTAAAAAGTATACAAAATGGGATTTTAATTATTTATATATTTGTTTAGTTTAATGAGTTTTGCCTTTCAACCTTTCAGGAATTTCAACAACCCAAACATGAAATAGATTATGGAGACATAGGTGAGAATCGATTTTTTTTATCGTTTGCGAAGACACTATTATACTCTTATTTTTTCTAACCTCAAATCCTACCAAAAGTTAGTCAAGTTGGCAGATAGTTGCTCATATATACTGTACAGTACCTATAAGAATTTGTTTATTAAATCTTTCAACCCATACTTGACAAAATATCCATTATAATGTGGTACTTTGTCAGTCATGTACACAAAACACGCTTTCAGAGACTGACGTGTAATTTCATAGGTCACCCTTTCGTCCCTTTCTGCAGCATTCTACGCCATAGGTGACATCGGTAAACTCACCGTGGATATATCTATCATCGTCTCGCAAACCGGTGAGTTATTTGGTTTTAAGCCCGTCTGTTGTTGTTGATGCTCGCCGTATTTCTTAATACAATTGTAAATTTATACACAGAGAAAAAATTAAACACAGAGAGCGTGGTGGCCAATTGGCTAAGGCATCGGATTCGTGATCCAAGGATTGCTGGTTCGATTCCTGCCTAGTTCATTAAGTTGTGTCCTTGGGCAATATGCTTTGTCTCACTTGCCTCTCTCCACCCAGGGGTTAAATGGGTACCTGTGAGGTAACTTGTCATTGGGTGCAGTATGTAACTGCTGCTGACTGGAGGGATTGTCTCTGGGACAGGTTATCATTGACAAGGGGTAATATAACGTCTGTAAAGCGTTTTGAGACCTATCGCTGGTATAAAGCGCTATATAAAAAGCAAATATTATTATTATTATAAAAGTGTTGTGTTTAACTGAGATTATATTTAAGGATGGAATTAATGGGAGGGTTTCCTTGTAATATTATTCCTGCGAATTTGCAAAACTAAATTTTGAATAAATTTCAAATTTTTGCTGCTCGAGTTTTCATGACTCTGTTTTAGGTGTCTGTTTATCATGTCAGATCTAGAATCAAAGTGTTATCAGCCTAGATTTCTATGGAACAGCTGGAAATATCATTTCATTATCAATTAACGTTATAAAAACCTAATAAAACACTTGCCACGAGATTCCTTTCGATTTCCCTCGTTAAGTGGGCATTGTTTCATACAGATACCAGCAAACATGGAAGTGGAAATCAGCTTGTAGTACAGTCTAGATATTCACATTCATTTTAATTACTTAATTTTCAATAAAAAAACCTTTCATACATGTGGATTTCATTTCTTCCGAATGACCAAACTTTAATTTTTCTTCCTTTTACAGGTTTTTCGTGTGCTTATCTGATATTTATATCTAACAACATGACCACCATATACCCAAATATCAGTGTCAACCAGTGGGTTGCCAGTATGGTATTTCCACTGTTGTTGCTCTGTATGTTACGACATCTGCATAAACTTGCTATATTCAGGTGTGTACCAGCTTCACCACTATTTTCAGCATAACTACGATCTGTGGTGATAAATATTTCATTACCCCCTGTCCACATCTTCTCCTCCCTTCTCATTAGTTACTCTCTCCCCCTTCCCCTCCCCCTCCCCCTCCCCTCCCATCTCTTTCAATGATGACATATTTTGATGTTTGGGTTGATATATTATGGAAGGTTTTAACCGACTATGTTTGATTTCAATGCATAGATGATGAAATATGGTTTGTTCTCAGGTGTGTTTCTATCGCAACATCTTGTTAATAATTCTACTTTCCATTTGGTTTGACATTCTCGTAAAATTTTCCTGTCTTGCCCTTTTCAGTCTCTTTGCCGACTTTTCCAACGTCTTGGCGTACTCTGTGGTATTTTGGTTTGATTTTGAACATATACAGTCAGTGTCATCTCGGTGAGTAACCGTCTCCTTTCGTCCACCATTTATCGACCCCTGCGGCGGTCGAATCGACCCGTGTCGCCATTGGTCGTGCAGTGTGAAACAGGCATCAGGTTGCCTCTCCAGGGCATGAAAATATCCAGCACGATTCATCGATTTAAACTTAAATATCGCCACCTTAAATATGAAGCATTTTTTTCTGAAACCTTTTCTCTAGTAATGTCAAAATTGATAATAATGTTTTGATACCAAACATATACTAGATGTGATTGTTTGCATTAAAAAAAAACTAAGCAGTGAGCAACTGTTCATTGGAAGTATGTGTGCACAATAATAAACCCATGTTAGATGCTGCATAGAAAAGTGCCTACAACAAAACAGTAGTCAACAGCTATCTACATGATGCACGACACAGATGCAGTAGTTGATACATGTGATAAAAAAAATAATAAAAAAGTGCTGGTAATAATTATCTTCCATAGGTGAGGCTAGATAATTTACGTGTTTAAAAGTAAGTTGGCCTGACGTTTCGATCCTAGCAGGATCTTCTTCAAAGGCTAAATGACAAGTAACAGTAACAGAAGGGACAAAAACACGCACAGAAAACAGACAGGTTAATGAGCACAGTGAACACAATGAGATACATGTAAGGGGATTAGTAGACAAGGGATGGAGAGAAGAAAGCAACAGGGGAAGAGGAGAGGTAGGGGATAAACAGTGGAGGGACAAAGGGAGGATTAAAGGAACAGGGTAGGGAATAAACTGGAGAAGGACAAAGAAAGAAAGGTGTGGAGAAAAAAAAAATAGATAGATAATTTACAACGGGAAAGGAGAGGACTGCCGTCATTGAAATGATAATTTTTTTATATCGAAACAGATGACCGTGACGTCTAATTATCTGCACGGCTTATCTGTATAATCCATTATATCTGGATATATGACAAGGACCAACAAGAATTATGCATATTAGAGCAAACACTCTCCCAGCTGTTCTGTATAACTACAAGCTCGTTGACTTCAATTCCCACTTAATCCGGGGAGAGGTCACCTGAGATTTGATGGAACTGCTTGCATTCTATAAACTGTATATCATTATAGACCGAGTGGTATCTGTGGGCAGTCTCCATACACAAGAGACTATTGGCAAAAACAAAAAAAAGACAGTTTAAAGGGTGTGAAGACTCGCACAAAAAGAAACGTCTAATGCCGGTAATTTGACCTACTTTCGAATGAGGTGTAACAGAAGTGTTAAACACCACCATCGATCCCAGAAAATACACACACAGCTTGCTACCGTCGGTAATAAGACACTAGTGTACAGTCAGTACATACAGCTGCGGTGTCACAAGTAAAGGAGAAGTCCCCCACCTGGTCACGTCTCAATCTGCTTAATGTTCGACACCCGAAACGAATGACATAAATAAATGACAGACTACCAAGAATTTTACGAAATGAAACATGTAATTTATTTAAAACTCGTCTTGACCAATGACTTTTTGGTCTCGACAAAAGAAACAACCATGTACCCAACACAAAAAATACATACTTCGGTTAGCATAAGCTAACCCAACCAACCCTTCCAAATAAATCTACTAAGGATCTGCCCTATCGCTATACTCCTTCTCTATCGCTCAAGGCTTCTCCCCTATCGCTTAAGGCTTCTTCCCTATCGTTTAAGGCTTCTTCCGGCTATATAGTACCCTGCAGGTAAGCTCGAGACGGAACGGCGAGCCCCTCACACCAGCGTAGCCGCCGGGCCCCAACACTGCAACCCTATATGACAAAAGTACAACAAAACTGCTCTCAGGCATGCGCCAAATGGCAAACATATGGCTATACATATATATACCAACGAATATTGTCAAACTATGACGTCAATATAGCCCCTATCTGACGTAAAGTCAGCAAGTAACACACAACCAAAATGGTGTCACTATTTACCAAATAATACCAAGAACCTCCGGGTCAACCCTTACCATGAAACAAATAATAGCTACTCAATACTACTGTATACATGATAATATACAAAACTAATCAATCCAAGGCACTGAGGCGAACTTTTATTAATTCGTACACACTTATACGACCTAAAAATACCTTAAATGCTTTACACGCATTTGACCCTAAACAATAACAAATTCGTATGCCTAAGCATGGATAAACATTTTACAAAACTGACTGAATTGTGAGCCATAGATCGAGGACTCTTTAAAATACAATATATTAATTTCTCCACAAACCCTACTGTGCGATCAACAATACAGATACCAATTAAATGAGTAATACGGACAAAAAAATCAACTTACGGGATGTCCTAATAATACTCCCGGATTAACTTGGTCAAATGGCCAGGGACGTAACACACAGTAACACGGCCCTTTGCGGTGCACATACACACAGAAATGTGTCCTAAATGCTCGTCGAATTAGACAATGGATACACTCAGTAATCCTCAGGATACGCTGATATGGCTTAGGCTAGAACGCCACGCCACAAAGTATCAACGTTCCCAGTCTTTAGGCTCGTACAAAGAAGCCTAGGCTCATACAAAGAAGCCTGGTTAATGGCTAACACACAGAAGCCGAGGAATAAGACGGCGAAGACCGGACGGTGGTGAGACTCACACAGAATGCCTCATCCTACCACACCCCAATCCTTATATATCGACCTTAAGTTGACCCCTGCCCTTACCCGCCAAAGCACAATCTACGAATTCCGATGGACCTGTTTCCCATTATGCACTTGCTTGGATCTACATACATTACCCGAGAAGAACCCGTCTCCCCATTGTTCACCTCCTAGAATTTGCATACATTACTCGAAAGAAGAAATGAACAATTTGCAAAGACCTAGGCTACCTGGTGGAAGTTTCCACCCACAAGGAATGTTAAAATACAAGGCAGGCGTGACATGTGTTCAATACCCACAACAGATGGCCGCATGCGGTTTGGGGCTAGTCTTCAATGCCTTTAAGAGGTGTAATCTGTCTGGTTTTGTTAATTCTGGTCGGCTGATTTTAACCCGCAGATAAAGGGGTAGTATGCAGGCTACTGGACGAGTGAGATTGATGTAATGAAATCAATTTTTGTGTAGAACAAGATGGTGTGCCAAAAGAGTTGTACAAATGCTGCCACAGATCAAGTCAGAAAGAACTACATTTATATTAAAATAATAATTTATCATAGACACTGATTTAATAGCTATTTATTCCAAGCAAAGAAAGGATTTGTGGGGCAACCTTCACAAATTCATTTCATTCTTTACCAAAGGTAGGCTACCTCCTTATAATTAGCAGTATACCTAATATTAACATAATATTCCATCCCAAATATACCCAATGGCAAATTTGCCCTGCCCAGATAAGATACAAATATTTGTTTGTATTGTTCTTTTATTTCTTTGATTCTTTCTTCTTTGTATTTTATTTATTTGTTATGTTGTATTTTTGTTTATAGAATGACCAGTTCTCTCCTTCACCTTTTTATTTTTCTCTTTGTTTTTTCTTTTTCATCAGATTACATCCAAAGGAATTTTCTCTCGCTGGATTTCCTTTCTTCTTGGGCATTTCATTTTATTGTTATGAGGTAAAAGACACTTTAATATTTAGTGTACTGCCCTCTAGTTCAGCTTATGCATGATCTACAACCACTGATAGTTTGCAAGGTCATCTTGTATGATGCATGTTGCAATTGCAGTTATTGAAAACCTAGGCTTGTAGTTAAAGAAACTCAGCCGTTGCAATTAGCAAATCAAAAGGTGAGAAGTGAAGAATGGAATGGTAAAAACTAGAGAAGAATACACAAGGTTAAGTCTGTAGGTAATGAGGCTTTAAAGTTGTAATGAAACTATAAATACCTTGAGAAGTCTGTTTCAGATCTGGTACTGAAAGACAACCAGACAAAGGTACTAAGGTGCAAAATTTTAGTATTGAAAAAGTTTGGCTCTAAGTAACCCTATACAGAAACTGAGATATTTATAGGCACCTGTTTAGAATTTTTATTTCTAGAAAATAATTTCCTCAATTTAAAAAAAAACAAATTGGGGGGAGGGTTATAGGCTTCTGTTTTACATAAAAAAAAATGGGTCAAGTGTTCACTCTTGTCTTACAAAAGAGACAAATTAAAATATTAATTTTAAACCTACTGTTGTGAAAATGATGTCATGCCTCACCTACCTGACCCCTAGTCATATATGCACTCTAGACTATCTAGCATACAACTATTGGTAACATTCTTGCACTGACCCACCCCCACTCCCCATGAGGCTAGTTGGGTTAACACTGCCCTTCTTTCTGCCAAATCTACCCCATTCCATCTGATTTATTGAGAGTTATAAATTGTGTCTTTTGCGACACAACAGATTGAAGAAATTGGTCACAAAGCTACTGCTGAAGTCTCTCTATATAGAACCATATGCTTTATGTATTAACAAGTAAAACCAAACTGTTTCTTTGAGGTGTAGCCATCTTTAGTTATTTTCTCTGATACTTATAATGTTTGGAGCAGCAAAGCAATATTTGGCTAGAACTGGACTCCAACCAATGTCCTCAGTATCAGAAGCCCTATGATCCACCATCAAAACTAACCAGTCGTAACACACTTGGTGGTGGTCCCACACCATTCCTTTAACTCAGTGGGTGCCAGTCTGACCCACGGGTACTCTATCTGTCTATCCGTTGAGTGTGGATCGCACCCCAGTTTCACCCCAATCAAAGAAAAGCAGCAGGGAAGGGATATTTTTAAGAGAATTTTTGGCTTCTTAAACCATACATGGGTGTTAATTGCATTTTAACTTTATCTTATATTTACAGGGAGCTGGTTTAATATGTTACTTAGATGCCTCAGTTTCTCCTGAAGCAAGAGCAAAATTTAGACCGTAAGTAAACCAATGAATAACATTTGAAGAAAGAGCTTCCAGTATTTCATTTTGCTTCCTAGAATTTTTGTAATATCAAACAAAAACCATATTTGAATGTTCAATATATTTTAAACCAGGGACGGATTTGGGATTTCATGATAGGGAGGGCCATGTGGCCCTGTCGTTGAAGCCCACTCCCATGTAGGGGTCTGAATAATATACCATGTCAATGGTGCATTTTTAGGTAACAAATTAGGTCTATAACCAGGTTTAAAGTGAAGATTGTGCTCTTACCCCCCCCCCCCTCCC